>QJPP01002804.1:0-308329 GCA_003996215.1 Jaltomata sinuosa | reverse complement strand
ATACTACCGGAGCGTACAATCAGCAAACAGCAAACAAGGGTGGAACCTCGAACCATGAATGATATGATGCATGAAGATCTCAAGTGCCATAGTATCTCTGTATGTACCTCCTCCGGCGCCGATCCGGCCCAGCAGGTAAGTTCCATAGAAGGACTCTGCCCGTATACCTCTACTCCCCCGTATACCCCTCTTCCGGCACACGCAGCCCGTAGCCCCTGGCCCGGATAGCAAGGTCCATGGAGGTTCCAGACCCCATACCAAATCTCAGTATCAGAACATGTATCAAGATAGAGACCCAGTCTCGATATCAAGATAGAGACCCAGTCTCGATATCAAGATAGAGACCCAGTCTCGAATATGCATGCCCAGACCCTGTCCAGGACTAAAAATAGTAGGAAAATATCTCAAAAACCTCTCCAAGGGTGCCCGGGCGTCGCCGGGTCTAAACAGTAAAAAGTCAGCTCAGGTGCTCGGTCCAACCGAGGCTAAAAATCATCTGAAGTAGTAAGAAAACTCAACTAGCACTCCGGCCCTGCCGAGTCTAGTGATAATCGTAAAACTGATGATTGTAAACCACAAGTGAAATCAACCATTTCCAAATCATTTCCATCAAAAACGGGCCCCCCGGGTCATGCAAGGTTTAGAAAACAGTGCCAGTAGGCCCGAAGCCAAAAGCACTGTAAAACATGGATAAAACCTCTTTATATGCATGGAAATGATATGATCACACACAACAGCTGCCCAGCAGCTTACAATCAACCTATCGACCCTGCACAGGCCCACAGCTACTCAGCAAGCATAACCAGCCTAGAAGGATAATTCTATGTCCGGGACTCGCGGACATTCCCAAAAATCCCACCTTCTATGTTCCAGAGTCAACAAGGCCTCGCAGGACCAAAAAGGTAAATAAAATATACCGGCAAATACTACAAACAACGGAGGAACAAAAGTAGGCGGTTATGAATAAAGCGGTCAAGGTCTGTGGTACCAACCTAATAAACCAACCCAAGGATGCCCATTAATACACTTTTATTTTATATATACGGAGTCTAGAGAAATTAAACCGTAACCTACCTATCGTCCGACGACAAGCTGCTAGAACAACGATGTCCAAGCTCGAACCACTCCGAGAAAATCCAAAACCAAATCGGAATCGGATTCGGATTTGGGACGGAATAACTTGACGTAGATAATTGATTACTTTATCAAATATATTTTTCTCACAACAAGACCTCAACGTGAAGGAGTATTTAAGAAGGTGCGTAGTTGTATATTATAGTAATATACCTATATATATATATTGCATGTTCATTTGCAAATGAAACAGTGATATATGTAGAAAACATACATATGGCATTTAGCATTAAATGCTAAGATGTTGAGTGGCAGCACTTTAGGCATTCCATAGCCTTGTCATCAATCCCTCCACTTCCACGTGGAAGTGGGGGTGCTACCAAAATAATTTTTATCCCGTTAAATAAATATTCGGGTATTGTATAAATTCGTGGTAAAATAAATATAATATTTTACATATACCATAATTCATAGAAAATCATTTCCAATAAAACCTACTAGATTATAATAATAACTTTTAACATAGCTAAATTTACTAGCTCCGTTAAAATATTATGGAGTATAAAAACTTTACAAAATAAATACGTATACACTTATATCGTATCAAATATATTTTTCATAAACCTTTAAAATATTTTGAAAAGGCAATAATAATATAATTTTTACCAAAATTCAATTTTTAAATAAATATTTCAAATACACGCACGATGCTAATAAAGTTCTTAAGTTTAGGCTCGGAATTCGCCTACGCACGATTTCGATACTCAAGAATTCTCTCGGGATCCTCCCTTATTTTTTATAACTGTTTCGAAACTGAAATGGCATTTTAAAACGTGACGTCGAGGCTTAAATCGCGTTTAACCCGACCCGGTTCGCGGCCCAGTTTGCAACCCGTTTTCTGCCAGACAGTCCGCGGTAAAATAGTCATAACTCTTTACTCCGAGATCAGTTGGACGTGAGATTTTGTGCGTTGGAAACTAGACTCGTAGACCTTCGATTTGGTATTTCGGGGGACTTCTAACTCTTTATATATTGAGAGAAAAGCCTCGAGACATTTGACCCAAAGTTCAGGAAATTTGTTAACAAACTTACGATATCTTTTGTCGATTTGCTTGACTTCAAACTTAAACGTGGAAATGACCGGAAGGGTCATTACAGTTTCTCTATAGATTCTCTCTGTTTTAGGTATGTAAGGCTAATCCTTTGTGTGGGAACCCTGTTCTTCCTCACAATCATGTCTAAAGTCTCAGTTTTATTCTGAAATCAAAGCTAGGGTTTCATGCAAAATCATATAACCTAGTTTTCTCTATTTTCTTGACAATGATTCTCGTGTTCCTATGGATGTTACTCTATATGCATTTATGAATTTGGTGAAATTTATGAAAGTGATAAGAATCTCATGAATCATGTAAAACTTATGAATTTTATGAATATCTACAAATCTAATGACTCTATATATCTCATGAAACCTATGAAATCTATGAACTTAAGATTCCCATGAATCTTATAAAATCTCCAAGTGTTAAACTTTATGATAATGTATTATCCATGGTGCTTAAGACAAATTCTCTTAAGTAGGTTTTCAACGTGATCAACTTATCTCCAAGCAAATTCTAGGGCTCTCACAAAAATAAGAAGGCTCTATAATACTTGAATCATAGCCAGATGAATGATGATAGTACTTTTCCTAAACTCTGTACAATATTGATAAATAAGATAGCTTGATATGAATCCTCTATGATTGGTTAATGAACTAAATGCATTATGACTATGAGCCAACAATGACTAACATTAAGATTACGAGCCTAAAGTGGCTAACCTACCAGTAATGAATAAAGAGCCCTCTATATCCATTATATAGGGGCCAAGGTACTTAAGAATAGTAGTCCCCTGCTGACATTGGAGCCAGGGTGCTCAACGAATAGAGTCCCCCATATTTGTTGGGGCAAGGGTACTTAACTAGAGCCCCCAGGTAATTCGGGGCTAGGGTGCCCAAAGGAAAGTCCCCCAGTTAATTTAAGGCAAGGGAGCTCATACAAACATAATTTAGGATGTAAAATAGTGTCTGTTAAACCATTCAATTCCACAATGAAGAAGAGAATAAAAGTGTACTTAATGTTCCTTAGGCAGGTTTCCAGTTTGAATTATTATCATGCCCATCTTACTTCTGATGTTTGTATTACTTTAGATATGTAATGTTGTATTATTTCCTGCCCATTTACATTTCACACATTCCATGTACTGATGCCATTTGGCATTGCATTGATGTATGATGCAGACTTAGGTACACAAGTTTGTGATCCATCACGTCCTTAAGATCATCAGAGTTTAGCTTTTGATGAGCCTCCCTTTTTTCTGGGGGTTCAGGTAGACTTGCTAGTTATGTTGTTTCAATGTATACCAGGACCTTGTCTCGATTGTCAATATTATTTTCAGAGTTAGAGACTTCATAGACTAGAGATGTTAGAGTCATGTTATTCAGATATTGACTTACGTGTCACTACTTTTTATGAAACGTTAAATTTTCTTATTATTGAATTAATGAAAGATGTTTTCTTATAAAGATGAGTTATGCCTTACTTATGTCTTCTTATATATATTGGTAAATGCTCATGGTGTATACTAAGTGATTCGCTCAGGCCAGTGATGGCATCGGGTGTCGTCTATGTCCAGGGTGTAGGCTCGGGTCATCACAGAAACACAAGTTGTTTGATAGGAAATCTAAGTGTGTATTTTCTACGTCCAGAGTTGAATATTTGGGACATTTTATATCAGCTGAATGGGTGGCTATTGACCCTCAAAAGATACAAGCTTTGAAGGACTGGCCAATTTCCAAAACTATCAAGCAATTAAGAGGATTTTTATGCTTGGATGGGTATTATAGAAGATTTATCAAGGGGTACGGTATGATCAACTATAACAACCCTCATGGTGATTCTAGGATTTTTATGCATTTTGACCATTTTGCCCCTTCTTATATCTGTACTATGGTATTTGTGGTCTATGTGTGTGAGTGGCATAGTTCATGAGGTGTTCATTTGGATTTTATGCTAGTTTTTCATTTTAGAATGTTTTAAGGTTAATATAATTAACTTTGGCTAATATTTGGGGTTCAGAGCATCACATGAGAATTCTGTCAGTTTTGTTAGCTTCAAAATGCCATTTTTGAGCAAGTAGCACTGTTGATTTGGATCTCAAGGCATTTAGATGTTTTTGATTCATTGATTGAAAAGTTTGAAAAATATTGCCTAGAGTTGACTTTGGTCAACATTCATTGATAATGACCTCTGTTGGTGAATCCAACAATTTCATTGAGTCCGAAATATTGATATTGGTCTAGTAGCATAGTTAGTTTGTGTTCATGGGGTTCCAAAAAAATCTCGAGGGTCTGTTCATGAAATTTTGGGAAGTTTGGGAACTACTGTCACTAGTTTATGGTGCCTTCTTTGCATTTGTGAAGGGGCACCATATTCACAAAGCTTGTCGGGGAGGTTGGCCTTTGCGTTCGTGACCTATCGACCGTGTTCGCAAAAGTTAGTCGGGGACCAGGTTGGGTCTTATCCATCACATTCACAATGAGCTCGCTGCATTCACGAGGGTGGGCTGGGTCAGCCCATCTCTTCGTGTTCGCAAAGAGGAAAAGTCACCTGTGTAGTTTTAATTTCTTTTTCGGCCATAGACTCCATATCTCAATTTTTGGAGCTTGCGAAATCAATTTTGAGATTCAAAAGGTGGTTTTCGAGATTTCTTCATTAGGTAAGTTTCTAAATCAATATTTTATTGATTCTCAATGATTATTTCATGATTTTACCTTTAAATCTTATTTTTTCGACTTGAAATTTTGGGGATTTCTCGGTAAAGTTAAAGAATAATATTTTAATGTTTTAAAGCTCAATTTTAACTCCATTTTTTATGAAGTTTCATATGTGAATTTCTTAAGTTATGGGTAAATTTAGTTTCAGATAATTTTTTGGTTTTTCCCTTTCAAGCTCGGGATTGACTTTTAAGTTGACTTTTTAGACCTGAAATCTAAGTATAGCAATATGAGTATCTATAGTCTCGTATTCTTATGTAGAACCCACATTTGAATAGATTGGGCTCATTCGAAGGTGATTTAGAAGTGCAAGGCTTTGTGTTGATTTTTACGTGTCTTTTATTAAGGCAAGTTGAGACTTTCTTTGACTCTCTTTCAAAGTGTTTGTGTTAATTTCATATATGGGTAGTAACGGGGATGAGGATCCCATATATATGAGCTAACGAGCATCTATGTAGGTTTAGGTGTGTAATAAAGGCGGTTTAAAAACAAAATACTTATTGTAAATTGCCTAATATCCCATGGTTCCTTGTTGTTGAGTTGAGTATGGCCTTGTATGCCTGGATTGAGATAATTGAGTAAGTTGGCCTTGTGAGTCTGAATTGAGATAATTATGCTTTTGGCCTTGTGAGCATGAACTGTGATATTGTGTCGTCTTATATCTCTATTTTTCATGCATACTCGCTCATACTGATATTCTAGTACTATGAAAAGATATTGTGAGAAAAAATTGATTTGAGATGACTTGCATATCCGATGGGAAAGTGTTTCGTGTGGTTTTACTAGTTTTTGACTTGTATGCCCGATTTTGTTTTTGGGTGGTCCAATGGAAAATGGTTTTGGGCAGATTTATGACTTGCATGCTTGATGAGAAACTATTTCGTGTGGGTATATGAACTTTGCGAGTCCCTTATGGGTTCCAGCTAATTATACAGTGCAGCGAGTGTATACAGTAGCATACATTGCATTCATTCCATCATTTCTACTTGGTTATGCATTGTAATTATATGCTGTGATTGGTGGATTATCATTGTTGAACTGAAATGAGTAATTATGGATTCAATTATTGTTATTGCTATGTTTTCATGAATATCTAGTAGTCTAGGATGACTTTCTTGTGTGCAGGTGTTGGGAGTTATTATTGATATCAGTATTTTTAGGTAGTTCTCGCTACCACTTTCAGTTAGGGTCAGTCGAGCATGCTGCTGAGTACATGTGACTCCGTACTCACACTTGTTTATTTCTACACTTTATGTGCAGATACTGAGCTGATGCTTCCTAGACACTGATCTTGTGCTTGTGCTGTGATCCACTTCATAGATTCTTGAGGTAGTAGCTGTTGATCTTAGCGACTACTGGATCTCCCTCTATCTTAGTCTTATGCATATTTTGCATTTTGAGATACTTCTGGACTTTTTTATTGTACTCTTTACTTTGAGGCTTGTAACTTGTGACTACCAGGTTTTGGGGCTGGATGTTGTTTTTGTATTCTTCTTTATCATTGATTATGAAATCCAGTAGAGATTCTGTTTAGTTATCATTTCTTCTACGTATTTACTTTATTTTGTTGTTAGTAGTATCGAGCTAGCTTACCTATTGCGAAAGGTATGGTAGGTTCCATCATGACTGAATTTTAGGTCATGACAAGTTTGTATTAGAGCACTAGATTTATTGGTCTCACAGGTACAAGATGAGTCTAGTAGAATCTTGTGGATCATTGTGGAGACATTCGTTATCTATCTTTGAGAGGCTATGAGACTTTAGGAAATTTCCCTTTTTCTTTCTTTTCATGCAAAGATTTGGATTCCCTAATTACTGATATCCTTGTTTCATTCTCCCACAGATGGTGAGGACTCGTGGTATCACAGAGAGAGGTCAGGAGCCCATTCTAGCACCCGTGCCAGTGTTCATGGACAAGACAGAAGATATGGTAGGGGCCGTGGCTGAGGTTAGAGATTCTGTTTAGTTATCATTTCTTCTACGTATTTACTTTATTTTGTTGTTAGTAGTATCGAGCTAGCTTACCTATTGCGAAAGGTATGGTAGGTTCCATCATGACTGAATTTTAGGTCATGACAAGTTTGTATTAGAGCACTAGATTTATTGGTCTCACAGGTACAAGATGAGTCTAGTAGAATCTTGTGGATCATTGTGGAGACATTCGTTATCTATCTTTGAGAGGCTATGAGACTTTAGGAAATTTCCCTTTTTCTTTCTTTTCATGCAAAGATTTGGATTCCCTAATTACTGATATCCTTGTTTCATTCTCCCACAGATGGTGAGGACTCGTGGTATCACAGAGAGAGGTCAGGAGCCCATTCTAGCACCCGTGCCAGTGTTCATGGACAAGACAGAAGATATGGTAGGGGCCGTGGCTGAGGTTAGAGATTCTGTTTAGTTATCATTTCTTCTACGTATTTACTTTATTTTGTTGTTAGTAGTATCGAGCTAGCTTACCTATTGCGAAAGGTATGGTAGGTTCCATCATGACTGAATTTTAGGTCATGACAAGTTTGTATTAGAGCACTAGATTTATTGGTCTCACAGGTACAAGATGAGTCTAGTAGAATCTTGTGGATCATTGTGGAGACATTCGTTATCTATCTTTGAGAGGCTATGAGACTTTAGGAAATTTCCCTTTTTCTTTCTTTTCATGCAAAGATTTGGATTCCCTAATTACTGATATCCTTGTTTCATTCTCCCACAGATGGTGAGGACTCGTGGTATCACAGAGAGAGGTTAGGAGCCCATTCTAGCACCCGTGCCAGTGTTCATGGACAAGACAGAAGATATGGTAGGGGTCGTGGCTGAGGTCATACTAGGGGTAGAGCGTATAGCTCAGGTATCTGCTCATGTTCTAGGTAGGGCAGAGTCTCCTGAGGGTGAGTATGAGTTTGAGGATGATTAGGTTTCCGTTTAGGATGTGGGCCTAAGGTAGGCCCCACCTGGATTTGTAGTTGCTCTAATGCTTCAAGATACCTTGATTTGTGTGCTGGGTTTGTTAGAGGGTATGGCTGAAAGTGACAGTATGGGTGGTAATCTGGAGGGTTCATAGACTAGAGTGGAGGTTGTGACCCTAGATCAACAACCTATTTCAGTTTTTCATAGACTAGCGGGTCATCTAGTGGCTATATAAGCTAGGTTTGATGGGATGTCTTTGTGATAACGCTCAAATACACTCTCCAATAGGAGGTGATTGCGATCGTCAGAGCAAAATATATTTATATTCCTGAGGGGAGTCAAGATCGATTCCACAAAGAATAATGTAATCGTGATTGAGCTAATAAAGAATCCAAGCAACTTATTAAAGTTCAAAGAGCAAAAAAAAAAAGAAAGATAACGATAGGGGAGTTTGAAACTAAAACAAAGGATAAAAGAAAGTCAAATAAAAAGATAGATTTGATCAATGACTTTCACCTTGCTTTCACCAAGCAAGGGTAACAAGGGAGAATTGGGAATGTGAATTCAATTCACAAAACTTACACCCAATTAACGCATAGGTAGCCTTGGTTAAGAGTATGCTCAACCATCTTTCGACCTATAAAACATATATCTCGTGTGTTCTCTCGAACCTCCACAAACAATCAATAAACCAACCAATTTAACTTTGGTAAGTTGGGCTATCTCTAGTCTCAACTCTTAAATTGGAGTTTCCAGCAATCAAACTATCTCTAGCCTTGATCTAGAGTGGAAACCCCAAATCTCCAATATTGAACCTTCACCGAATTGAAGAACTCCTCTCTCAAGCAAGAACACAATTAGTATGCTAAGTCAATGTTTGCAACCATCAACTATATAATTAAAGAATGAAAGATTCAATAGACCCACACATTTTAATAAAGAGAAAGCACAAGATAATAATTCAAATACCCAAATTAAGTATTATTTCTAATACAAAACCCAAATCTCAATTCAACAATTATTCCTACAAATTATAAATTAAGAACAAAAGTTAAAGAATGGAATTCAAGATTTTACAATAGAATCATCCAATTCTTCACTCCAATAGTGTAGGTTGATGAACTCTCCAAGCTTTCCAAAAGTTGTGAAAATTGCCAAAGATGCCTTCCCAGATGACTCAGAAGTGTTTTATATGAGCTGGGATTTCCAAAAGTGTGAAATGACCGATTGGGACTTGACTGGAATCCGTCAGCCGCACCTGTAAAACTTTGACCGCAGGTGCGTGACCCCAGTGGTGATGTTCTAGTGCAAGGGCAGGGCGCCATGGTGGTGTCTCTAGTGCAGGCGCGCCTTTATCAATATGGTGCACATGCCGCTGGTATGCTCCCTTATCCGCAGCTGCGGGAACATTATTGTGCCTCAGATAGCGTAGGGGCGGTGGAGCTGGGTACTTCAGTGATTCCATTTCCTCTTTTCTCCAATTTCATCCCTTTTTGTTCCATTTTTCCAAATATCCAAAGAACTACAAATCCCCTGATATAGACCAAAACATGCCATAAAAGATCCCATATTATCATTAGAAGACACAAAAGCATAAGAAAAGAGATATAGATAAGTGGTAAATTCACCACTTATCAACACCCCTAACTTAAGTTCTTGCTTGTCCTCAAGCAATTTACAACCAAACTTCAAAGAGACTCTAACTCATTTAAGCACAAGGGCCACCCACTCACTTTCACAACACACTTATCAATTAAAGCAAAAAGGATGTGATTTTGGTTGGTACTAATAATTAGTTGATCACAAGTGAATTCTCAACAAAAAAATCCCCTCAATTTTGCACATTTTCAAGAATTGCAATAGCTTAGCAAAAATGACTAAGTGACAACAATCAATCCTCAAGAAGTAACTTAAGACCACTAGTTTACCAATCATGCTCGTTTGACTCCTTTTTTAGAATGTATCAAAATTACCACTATCCTAGTTCACATGCCCTTACAAGAAGGAAAGTGCCAAAACACTCTATTCACAATGATAAAACAAGGGACAAATGCACAACACTCACAAAGAACTTCAAGTACTAATAAGTATCAAACCATAAGTTTGCCCTTATTTTCATTCACCACTAACTCAAAGGCAATTGGTCAAAGATCTCAAAGGACTTTTCTAAGCTTGTAATGTAGGCTTGGGCAAGGGTAGGATAAACATTTTGGATTAAAGTGACTACAACCTCCTTGAACACTGCACAACTTTTTCAATTCAAAACCAAAGCCATTTCTTTTAATTTTCATTCAACACGATGCACCATTTCACTTATTTCATTTGAAGCCCCAATTTTTATCATTCTATTCACCTTAGAGGATTCATTTCCTTTCCTTTCTTTCCTCTTTTCCTTTCATATTTGTTTTTTTTTTCAAATTCTTCCTTCCTTTTGACAATTCTTTTTAGGCTTCGACCATAAAACCAAGATATACTCACTTAGCACTCCTCCAAGGTACTTCTTCATCACTTCCAACTTAGGTGTTTAGCCTCAATTTCACACTTTTTAGAGTTCAAGCAGGGACGAGTTTAAAAGAGGGGATCATTTTTAAAATGGTCCAAGGCTTGTATTAAGGTTTCCAAAGAAGAGGTATTAGGCTCAAGAAGGGTGACTAATGATATAATTTAAGTGCAATGGTGGAGTTTAAAGGCTTAGTAGGCTTTAATAATTATAAAGAAGGCCTAAGATCATTTCTCCGACCAACAAAATTAAGATTAGCTTTTGAATGACTAACCGGGCAAGTTCTAGATGACACAAGCAAGCACAAGAGTTATTCAAAAAAAAAACCACCACACATGGCATGCAAACTATTCCAGATAGATCAATTTTTACATGCTAAATAAGAAGAAATAGAGCCACATTTTTCTATCCACATCATCACTAATGGGTCAAAAGTCACAAAAAGATTAAAGGCATTATCACTAACATCATTTTTTGCGTTTCAACTACTCACAAAAATTTAAAAAGGAGAGCGTAAGCTCTATGCATCAACTCAATTCAATTCACATGTAAGACTAATTCTATTAGTACTAAACAAATCACTACCACATTTATCTCAAAAGATGATGATTTTCCCTTAGGAATGACATCACTCAATCTATCATAGGGCCAAATCAACTATCTAAATTGATATGGATACTCAGAATTCACCAACATACACACCCCAACACACAAGCAATTTTATCTATCCTAATGGGTACTCAGACTTCCCCTAGCTCCAAACACCAAACAAAGCGATGATTTCCTTAAGAATGTCATCACTCGATCTATCATTGGAATCGTCACTCAAAATCAACTATTACAAAATAAAGAAATACCAAAAATAACTAACCCAACCAAATTTCAAATAACACAAAACCCGACGAGAGTGCAATATCCAACAAAGCAAGAAGAGTATCCAACAAGGGTAACAACACCCCCAACTAAAAAGTAAAGCCTGGTCTCCAATGCAAAATAAAAAAATGAAAAACAAGGAAACTAGTGCGGGGCTCTCTAGAGTCTACATCAGACTAGCAAACTCTGGAGTAGGCTGCAACATGCTAAGCAGATGACTGTGCCTCATCCTCCTCCTCCTCATCACTCTCTTCCTCAAATAGGAAAGAGTACTTCTTACTGTCATCATCCTTAGTCACTGGAATCTTCTTGTTCGGCTGCCCCCATTTGAAGATAACTTTGATACCTCTCCACATCTTGACCATGAGCTTGTTCTTCTTCTTTTCAGTCTCAAAATCATGCTGAAGAGTAGCATGTGCCTTAGTAGACTCCACAAAGGCCTGCTCAAGCAACCCTATAGAAGTTGTCACTATGGCAATGAAATTCGCCTGCTGCTTTTGAGCATCCAAGTATGACTGCATCTCTGCTTTGGTGAAGAGGTCGGCTGAAGGTGCTGGTTGTGTAGAGCTACTAGGAATCTATGCCATGATGTCCTGAATAGAATCCAGCTAAGAAGAAATTGATCCAAAGGGTACCTCAACCTGAGTGCCCTGAGAGGAGGGATGCTGATCTACCACTATGTCTATCTTCCTCTTCTTTCTCTTTGGTACACCACATTTCCCTTGAACCTTAAATGGGTGGTAAGGTTTATCAGGTGCTATCCCATGATCTCCTGGACGTTCAGCAACTCCACCCAACCGACATAACTCAGTAATCAATGAAGGGAACATCAATGTAGGGCTGTCTTGAAGTAAATACTCCTTTATCTCTTGAAGTAAATACTCCTTTATCTCCTGGACCGAAGAGGGGGACACCAGATTTATGCCCAGTTTGTGACACCCGGCTGCAAATAATTGCTAGCCACATCTTTGCCTCAGCCATAAAGGTCTTTGATGATATGGACTTGAGTGTGCTTTCCCAACTCATTGTCGCTCCCTGAGGGCACAACTTAGACACTAGCCAAGTACCCAAACACGAATCTTTTTATTTCATAGGATCAAGTGGATGGTTGGGCAGCCCATAGTGTGCATTAATCTGCTCCGACCCAAATTTCACAACTTTTCCCCTAATGATGAGTTCCGGGTTGTTGAAGACTCTACACTTTAAGTTTGCGTAGAACTCTCTCACCCATTCCTCATTTGCCTCATAAGGGTTAGGTATGAAACATGTCAAGCCCGTAGTCACAAGATGCCCATAGAAATTCGGGAGATGCACTGCTAAATTTGTTTCATCTATCCCCCTCTCTGGCTTTATCTTTTTGTCAAGGAGATTATTTTAGTAATTATGCTGATAGTCATAAGACATGAACCTCGAGGTGTCAAATGGTGCTTCCGCAGCTTCCTCCCCAATATCATCACCCAAAGGTTCATCATTGATAAGGTTGTGGTCTATTTTCGAAGCTTGAAGTGCCTAAAATGTAGAATCAAGTTAGAAGGAGTGTATGAAACTGTTCATTAATTCAAAACCAAGCATGTAGGCCAATTTTTTTTTAAAGGTTCGGGAATACCTAGCTGCACAGCTACTGTTTGCAGAAATTTTCCCATTCATGAAAGGGTACTAAGAAGAACTGAGTAAAGGAGAAGAGTTGAAGCTTGAGTGGTACTCCTTCTCTTTCAAACTCATGACTAATTTCATCTTTTCTTAGCCTCACTGTTTTTGAAGATTTGGGAGGTATTCGCATTGCCAAGTAGCTGCACCTGCAAAAAAATTCATCGCAAGTGCGAAGGCGCTATAGCGGTCAATCCCAGCATATTTGTGCTTCTTTTGAAATTATAAAACTGCCGCAGCGGTGGCCTGGTGAGTGCAGGTGTGGAATCGCCCCTGCACCTTCAGGACCGCACCTATGGCTTTGTCTTCTTTGGTCAAACTCCAAGAAGTCAGTTATCAAATACGACTAAAGCATGCTTTTATGGTGGGATTTGTACTCATACTTCAAATTTCTTAACTTACTGATGTACACACACATATTAGTCATGATTTGCAACTGTTTTTTTCCAATTAAAACTCATGCCCTAAGTACTTTAGTTTGACACCATTGCACACACTTTAAAAACCAGAGCCACACCAAGATTTACCTTTAAAAAGTAGCCTTCATGGTAAAAGGAATTAGAACACATACCTTGAAGATTTATGGAGAGATTAGAATTCTTGTGTCCCATTTCTTCTTAAAGAACAAAATGCTCCCCCCTTTTCTTTGAAATCCCTCTCTTTTGCTTCGAGAAGTGTAGTGTGTGAGAGTGAGAGGTAATAGGAGAGAATTTCAGAGTTGATAGGAGAGGGGGATGGGAGCAGTTTAGAGAGAAGTGGGGGAATTTGAAAGGGTGCTTTGCCTTTTGATCTGTGAAAGAGGGGTCAACAGGTGCTCCTGCAACATTTTTCATCACAAATGTGTCATCCCCTATGCGTATTACTTACCGCTGTTGCGGTATGTTTGCTTATGAAACTTTTTTTCATGTGGTTCTAATCTCTTTTCGATTGCTTTACAAAGGGGAACAAAAATCATCGCAGGGTCCCAATTTTCCTCTACCCGAAATAGTTGGGCAAGAAAGGGGCTTTTTTCATAAGAATAAATGAAAGTATGGAGGCCTCTATGCTCAATCGAATAAGAAAGCTCGAAAAAATAGCCCTTTTCTGCTTTTGCAAGTGGATTATCTGTCTGTGCAGTTGTGGCATTTTACCACTCTGGCACTGGCACTCCTGTGATAGTCATCAGCGCTGTGCCTGTTCACCTGTGGAATTTTTCACTGCAGGTTCACTTCACCTGGAAAGTTCAACCAAATTTTTCTCAGCTACTGGTCTAGGGTGTGACGGCTGGTGCGACGCGCACAACTCCAGGTATGAAACACACCAACTTTGCATGTTTCAACTGTATTTTGGCAGCCTACTATTTTAGGGTGTGATTGCATGTGCGATCCACAGACTTTGATGTGCGTTCGCACGCCATTTAACATGTGATTTTAGCACCTTTTTGCTCCTTGTTTGGATTTTTACAAGTCTTCACCTCCTCAACCTTCCCAAATCAGCTCAAAAAGACTTGAAACTTTATGGATTAGTCAAAAATTACACACTAAGTTATTCTAACAAAAAGAAAAATTGTAAACCTTTATAATTTTGAAACGATGGGTCACCTCCTATCAAGCGCACAATTTAACGTCATGGATCGATGCAAGTTACCTCACCATCTAGATCTCCTCTTGGATGATTTGAACCTTTGACCTAAATTTGAATCAAACTTCTAGTGACAATCACGGGCTGAAGGAGAGAACATGAGAAGGCTATTTTCTTGGTGTCACATTTTAAACTTTTTTGCCTTCAAGTGAGGAAGGTCTCTTTGCCTTCTATCCACGACAAACTTAAAACCAAAAAAACCTTGATCCATCCTTCTTCCAAGGTCTTCCAAAAGCTTGATTACTTTGACTTTCGTTCATTCAACCAAACTTAAGGTTGAAAAGTGGTTAGAGTGAGATTTTGGCATCTCCACCTTCAAACTTACCTCATTCATTGCATCCTCACTTTCGAATGAACTAGAGTCTTTCAAAATGAACCGTTGGACTTTGTATTGCAACTCTAGTATCATTCATTTGATTTCACCATCATGATTCATGTATGGGGTAGTTGGTTGCCACAACACCTTCAATTCATGAGCATCCCTTGTGTCCTCCTCTTCAATAAGGAATAAATCCAAACTACTACCCATGATCGTGCATGTTTCAGCATGAACATTCACCTTGGTGTTCAAATTTTCGATAGCAATTTCGAGTAACCCTTCTCTTTGACCTCTCTTGGCATGCATTTTTAACAATATTGTGAGTATAGCGTAAAACTGGATTGGTCTAGTTGGATTAGTTTGGATTGGGTCAAAGAAGAGTTAGACCACAACGATGCCATCTCGAGAGCAAGATCGACACAAAGGAACAACTTTCCGGGCGAAGGCAATGTAGCCTGAGAAGGCCAGAGATAGCGACTGCATAAGAAGGACATACAAACAGACGGAGTGCCAGAATATTTAGGTGCGCGGGCAACACTCAATAGAGTCGCGTCAGACGCGGCATACTAGGCTGGCATCCTCCAATGACTCGAGAACAAGTAGCAGCCAATACTTAGACATGGTACTATTAGCCTAGCAAGATAGTACTATTTCTTCCGCCCGAAGGAACACTTTGTACTCTATAAATAGAGATCCCATCCTTCATTGTAAATGATTCGATTTCTGATAAGCTCTAACCCTTAAGTAATAAAATATCTTCAGCTTAGTTCTTAAGCTTTGTCTTAATTTTCTTATTGTTTCATCGTTCTCTCTCCTGCTTACTTACTATTCACAACCACAGTTTGCTCATATCTAGAAGGATCGAAAACCTCGTTGGTGTCTCATATTTGCTCTTTATCGTTATCTTGTTGATTTATTTTGTGTTTCTTCTACGATTACTGTCTTTTACATATTCATATCTTTAATAACAAAGCTAAGATCGTAACGCGTGCTCTTGACCCACAAACAAATCTAACTACTCTAAATCAATAGTAAACAGTTACAATCTTACATCCAATGATCCAAGTTATAAATATTCTGGACTTCAACAGTTAAAATATTGTTCTATAAAAACTTTAACACATATATCATGTTGGTGACGTTGTAACATGTGCATGTTACTTATGATCAAGACAAATATACTCCAAATTTATGTTTCATTTAATTAGAACTCTTTGTACCTATATTTGATAAAACTCTTTCTACATGTTTGTGAGATTTTGCTTGAAACAAATGTCTTGGTGCAAAATCTGAAGGTTACTGCAAAACTGTCAATTAGTTTTAGTGCAACATGGTTCTTTAATTTATGGTTCCACAGTATCAGTATTTTAATTAAATATTAGTAGTAGTACAAATTAAATACCCTTGTCATACAATGTAATGCAAATTTGAGACAACATAAATATTTTACAATTCAAACATCAAATGCTTTATAATATACTTGGACAGGGTTATTCCAGTACAAGTAACAATACCTAAAAAAGCAATAATTCTTGCCAAGCTTGATCTTCACAATTTCTTATAGGTAATACCTAGAAAGGGTCAAAGGTTTCTTCTCTCTTTTTTGCCAATGAACCTTCTCAAAATAACTACTTAGGCCCTCTTTTTTCTTTTCTCCTTCATTTTTTTCTTTTCAGAATCAACTATAAACACCTGACAAGTGTAAAATAGAAATGACGAAACTGTATAAAGTTACAACGGGGCCTTCTAAGATCTTAGTAAGAAGAAGAAGAAGAAAATAGAAAAAGGAAAATAATTCAGGCCTAAACATTTAATCATCACTAAGACCATGGTAGTTACTCACTCCACAACTGGCGAAGATCCAGCTGCAATATCAAAATCATCAATATTTGTTAAACTGGATAAAATGAATAACACTAGAGGCATTTAAGTCACATAATTATCTCCCTCCGTTTCAATTTGTTTGTCTGGTTTTGACTTGACACAGAATTTAAGAAAATAAATATACTTTTGAATCTTGTAGTCTTAAATTAAAGATATGTGAAATGTACCAAAATGTCGTTTAATCGTGTGGTATTAAACATATTATGTGAAAAATAATTGATTGGCAGGATTACCACGGCCCAAATAATCAAGGTGTACACAAACTGACAGTACCAATAGCATGGTTATAAAAAGAAAAGAAATGATGAGTAATGACTAACCATTCTGGTGTTGATGATGAGCAGGGGCATGTTGATCTCTCTGATGATTTTCCATGCATTGCATAAGGAACTTGAAGGTCTCAATCTCGCAAGGTATAGTGAGTCCACCAGTATGATCAAACCCAAACTCTTCCTCAACTTTTTCCAACAACAATTTGAACAATGGATCACTAAGATAACTTGTGGGAATTATAAATCTCCGAAGCTCCGGTCCAACGTAAACAGCTAAATACCCTCTAGGGACACCATGGGGTGGCTCTGGACTTTGACAACTCTCCTCATCTGAATCACAATATATATTGTAGTTCCTCAGCCTCATACTTATCGAAGGTGATATTCCTCCAGGGGAATTGCTACGACCATTCGATGATGATGATCGAAGATGATTATTATTATTATTCCCATTTCCCTTGGGGCCAAGTGTGACATGTTGCCATTTAATTAGAAATTCTTTCAGTCGTACAATCTGCTTAATGCCTGTCACCTTGCTTCCTCCATGTTCATCCATTTTCCTTTGCTTACCGCGACAAGATGATTGATGAGAAGAAAATCCAGCTGGGATTGATTTTAAGCCCTTAGGCTCTTGGAATATTTCACTCATCAGATCTTCTTTTTTAACTGCACCAACATACCATTTTACAATTTTCTTTGCCAAGCAAGCACAAAAGGTTGATTGATTCCTTTTTCAAATGTCTACACATGCTTGAAATTAAAAAAAATTAAACATTATTTTAATTAAATGGTCCGAAATAAGTTAGACTCGACTATATACATTTGTACCATCTATGTCCATCTCAATTCAATATTGTAAAAGTTAGCTTCTCTACCACTCATCGGATCTATGGTTTTGAAAATTAGGAGAGACCAAGAATGTGTTTGATATAAAGGAAAATATTTTTCAAAATAGGTATTTTTAAAAATAGGTGATTTTCTTATCTATTTTCTTGTGTTTGGTACGTAATCAGAAAATATTATCCTAAAAGTATTTCTGTATAATCTGGGTAAACACTATAGAAGAGGGGTGGGGCTAAGGTGTGTGGGTGGGGTGGTGGGGTGGCTGTGCCGGCTGAAGGGTAAGGCTGCTCAAGCATGGGCTTTAGGCCCCCAATATTTTGGGTCCCCATTTTTAATAGTAATTAATTTTATAATTTTTCAATTTTTAAAAAAATTAAGTATATCAAAATATAAATACAATTTTAAAATTTCAAAAGAAAGGGAATTTTAATTGGATATTGCAGACCTTTGAGATTTGAATAATTCAAAGCATATAAAAATATATTTAGTTTTCTATTTAATTAGTTGTAAAATTTTGAGATCACTAGATAATAAGAATCTGAAAAAAATATTTTTTAACCATGAAAATTTCTTAAAACATAGTAATCACTTTGATATTGATGATTTAGATTTATTTTGAGTTAAAAGTATCAAGAAAAATAGTACAAGTAGAAGATATCGATAGTACTATAATTGATATACTTAATTAGCTTAAACGATATTACTAATTATTTAATGCTTGTATTTCTTATAGAAATTGTTAATCGTTCATGGAACAATTGAATTTGTAGAAAAAAATAATCAAAACCGACAAATTTTACCTAAAATCAACAATGTCTCTTATCTTATAAATAATTATAATTACTTTACATTTCAAAAAAGTTAGGAAAATAAATTTCAAAAAAATATATATACGAAACTTTTCTACAAAAAAAAATAAAAAATTAAGGTCTGTTATTGAGATTTGGCTTTAGGCCACTAATTTTGTTGAGCCGGCCCTGTGGGGTGGTGGTAGGATGTGTTGGAGGGTGGGAATGAGATGTGGAATGTCACTTGTGAAACTTGTTTTTTTTAATTCTCTAAGAAAGCCATTTTCCTCATTTTTTAGGAATATGTTTTCCTAAAGTTTTGACTAACTAAAGACAAGAAAATGAAAAAATATTTTATTTCCTCCTACCAAACACACCCATATTGTGTTATAAACATTGTTCTTCGAGTATAATTTTCTTAGTACTTCTTTCATCTAAAAAAGAATGAGGGATTCAGAGATAACGTATCTAAGTTTTAGAAACTATATTAAAATATTTATAAACCATAGTTCCTAATTATAAGTTAAAATGTTTAAAGTTTATGGTAAAATAAAAAAATACAATTGAATCTCATAATAATACCAAAGCAAATAGAGTAGTAGTATTTTAATGCTTCAATTCATGTGAAATGTAAATAGCATATAATTAGTGATCATGATATGCTCAGGAGGAAAAGCCTCTTTCCATCACATGAGCGGCAGCTAATGCAATCATTTTGGCAAATAAAATCGTCTTTTTATATTGGAATATATATTCAAGAAAGAACATGAATAAAATAGCATTACAAGAAGAAATAATGGATTTTGAATGCGGGAATCAAATATAGCAGAATTAAACATTATTCCTATAAGTGATAATTTTCATTTGAATCAATATTAACTATACAAGTCATTCAATAATAAACTTAATCCAAATTATAAATTTCATAAAAAGAAAAAAAACTTATTTTCATATTTTTGAATTAGCAGAAAGGGGCGAACACCACCTTACCTTTGGAATGGAAAATATGAATGAAAGGACGGGGAGAAGCAGATTTCAGCAGTTGGTGGGTAGAATAAGAAACGTCATTGTATGACTCATACAGAAAATATCAACCAAGAGGAGCTTCGGAGGATGGAAGAGTTGGGCTACAAATTTAAAATTTTTAGAATTCACTAAATGGAGTAATGATTTTGAATAAAAATGATATTAGTAATTAACAACTATTTGTCATCCTTCTTTGTCGCAGTAATTTTCTCTTTAACCTATTGGTTTTACCAATATTTTGTGTGAAAAATAGGTGCCACTAATTTTTACCCTACCTCCACACTACTGTTTTCTTATTTAATATAGAATTTTAACACGAACGAATAGCCTGAAAGACCCTTATACATGACTCGAATTGTTAACAGGACCTTTCTACTCATGACTTTGTCAACTGAGCACTTAAATCCAATGAAACACAACCTTTTAAACTCTTTATTGGACTACCCATCTTATGTGACATATTTGATCAAAGTGTGTTTGATACGCCCATTTTAGGAGCGTGAGGCCTTCTGAAATGGCAATAACTGTCACTTTTGGCTTTTATAACAACCATCTTCTTCCTAAATTATTCCAACACCATTGTTGATCAAAAGTTGAGCTCCTTGTCTCTCACTCGATTTTCTCTCTCAAAATTTCATCCCTATTAATATTTTTGTTTCCATCTTTATTCATTTTCTTCAGTGCCTTTACTCGTGCAAATCCTTCATTATCATTCCATTTGTCTTTTTAATTTGTTTAGTCTTATTTTTGCTCATTCAGATTTCTTCTTCTTCAAGGACTTCACCATGACCGTAGGTTTTAGCTATTGTGGACTTCTTGTTGATCTTAAGATATCAAGTACACCAACTAATTTTGGAAAAATATTTTATGGTTGTCAAAGATATGCAACTGATAATGAATGTGGGTTTTTTCAAGCACGATCCAGCTGATTCAATATGCCAAGAACAATATTACATAACACTAATGAACAACATTATAACTGTTTTGATTAGGAAACGGAGGGGAGGTCAAGCTTTTGTATTTTTGTTAATGTTGTTGAGGTTTTTGTGATTTTGTTTATTTATTTCTTGTATTTAAGATTTGTAGTTCATGTGTTTAGGATTTGTAGTTCATATGTGTAGGTTTGGTATTTTTAGTTACAATGTAATATTGTATTCATGAAATGTAATGGAAATGAGAACATCAACTTTGAAAACATAAGTCTTAGAATTAACCCTTAAAATTATTGTTATCAGCTCACAAATTCATGAACAAACATAAATAGTCTAACATAGCAAGTTAACAAAATAATTGAGAATTAAGCTAAAACCAAAATGACAATTCTAACAAAACAATTGACTCATTGATTGAGAGTAGTTAATAGTTGATGTTTTTGAAGCACTTTCAGGATTTGCAGAAATAGTTGTAGTACTATCACCAACTGTTGAAGTAGTTGCAGGCCTTCGATCAATAGTTGCAACATTTCCATCAGCTATTACAGCAGTGGTAGGACTTTCACCAGTAGTTGCAGCACTTTTATCAGCTGTTGAAGCAGTGGTAGGCCTTCCACTATTAGTTGTAGCATTTGTAGAAGTAGTAGATGCACCAACAATTGCAGCACTTGCAAAAGTTGTTGAAGTAGTGATAACCCTTCTAGTAGTTTCAATTTCAGCAGTTGAAGCATTTCTCCACATACACAATATTCAAAATTACAGTCAAAAGTCTTGTTATAGTTGATTAAATTTCACTAATAAAATTGAAGGATATATCTAAAACTTACAACAGTTGGACATCTTTTCTTGTTATGTCAAAAAAATTTGCACAAAGAAAAATTTATTTTTCTCCGTTTTTGTAGCCTTCCCAAAATTCTTTTTTGATTCATCATTGTTCTTTCCTCTATTTATTTTTACCTTTATAGCATAGCAATATTTTCAGGTGGCTCAATGGGTGGTCTTGTACTCTTTGGCCACATCTTCATATTTGTCATAAGCTGGATAAATTTATTTTAGGCTTTCAATTTTTTTTTCTTATGTCAGTGCTCAATAAATGACTCAACATCAAGGTTCTTACAATGCATTACAGTAATTTTATGTGCACATAGAGTTCTTTTGAGTTGCCATGACCTATAACTACACACCTTCTTTTTGAGATTAACAACATGTTTATATGATGGATCATGAATTTCATAGCCAATATCACCATTAAATTGAACATCATATGTGATCACATGTTTAACATTCTCTCTAAGAACTCATAGCCATGGGTGACACAACACTTACTCATGTTTCAAAAAACTATCTCATTTGGGTCATCCTTTTCATGACTTTGATTATGATTTTTTTCTAGCATAGTGATCATTAATTTAAACCTAGTTATCAAAATTTAACTATTAAATGTCTCACACATATTATTATATCACGACCCAAAATTTAATCATGATAACACCTATCACACACATCACGATAGGTAAGACAAACCCCACATATACATCAAAGACCGACAGAAATAGAAATCGAAAGAATAGATGTAATACTATATCCTAAAATAGTCTCATAAAACAATGGAAAAGAGGAATATGAAAGTCAACAACAATTTCAAGGTTTGGTAGTCACAAAATACAAACCTCTAAGAGTAATACAAGTGAATACATCACTAAGTCTATAGTTGTAACAATCCTTTCTATCGTTATGAGTGAGCTAATCATTCAAGAAATTGATTTAGAAAACTTTCTAATTGGGGAGTTAAAATTTCTGGCTAGGCTAGTCTCAGATGAAATCTGAGCGAGCTGAGGCCTAGGGCAATCCGAAAAAGGATTGAACAAAATGATTAAGTTTGATCTTATTTTTTCTATTATCTAAGGCATTAAGGAGTTCGTAGGACTTTTTAAAAATGAATTCGGGTGAGTAGAACTCTCGATATCAAACTTGACATAAAGGAGTTGGTCTGGAATATCAAGGTTTGAGGGTGTGTTGAAATATGGATAAAACTGGGAGAATTTTCGAGTTTCTATCCTGAAGCACCCTCTATAGTGGGTGACACACTGCTAATGCGATGCCGCTATAATAGAGAAATTTTTGCTATAGCAGAAATGAGAGGCGGTCAACTCTGCTATAGCAGAATTAGTCACTGTAAATGTAGAAACTTCTCCAAAATGTTTATTATTTCTCAAGAATATTTTAGGGAGGGCTGTGGTGATTTTGGGTGATTCTCAGCACTATTTCGCTATAATTCTTTGCTAAGGTAAGTATTTTATCCCCATAAACTAGTAGTTCGATTCTTATGGCTTAGAATCTCTAGTTACATGCTTGGAAAAAGGTTTAACTTAACCTAAGTTGAATTTTTGGTGTAAAAAGGGAATTTTGGAATGAAAAACTTGGGTTCTTGGTTTAAATTTTTTACTTAAGATTCCTTACCATAATTTACTGACATAACCATGGAATTGATAGTAATTAGGTAAATATAAGGTGGAAAGACCCTGGGATGGGTAGAATGATCATGGAATTGGCCTTGGATTTGGGATTAAGTTGTAATCTGCGATGATAAAGGTCATTTGATTGATTATGTGTTTGTATTCTTATTTTTCGATCATGATAAAGCTAAAGTTTCAAGAAATGGGAAAGTTATGGTCTAGTAGAGCATTCAGGCTTAAATTGAGGTAGGTGATGGTTGTTATAATCCAAATTTGTAATGTGTAAATTGTAACTGTCTCTTAGTATTACTTTCACCATGTATGTTCAGAGAAAAGGGGAAAAGTGTAAGTGATATCTCAAGTGTCAATCTTATGCAATGAACATATTTTAAATGCTTGTTGGTTGTACAAGTGTGATATGTTATTCATTGTGATTGTGATTGCTATAATATCTGTAATTTATTTGATTGGCTCGGGTACCACTCCTGGTACAATATCACTTATGGTTGGCTCGGGTACCACGTCTGGTACGAGTTTGATTGTGTTATGTGTGTTGGTTCTATAAGTGAACCAGGTTCATTTATTATGATGTTATTACTTCATGATGGTGTATGAGTGGCCGAATTTGTATGTTTAAGTGCTAAGGTAGTTTCTTGAGTAAACCAGGATTGTATGTTGAACGCCATAAATGCTATACTAGGAATCCTTGGGTGGTCCGGGTTGTTACTATTTACTGGTTTTAGACATGACTTATATGGTGGTTAAGTCAGGTTGATGACTGAGAGTCTTTCTTATATGTACTTGACTTTATTTATACATGTTGTCCTATTTTATTAAGTTTTGGTTAGATGTTCATATTCTGTATCTTGAAACTGGCTCATGATCCTACCAGTACACTATTGTTCTTGTGTACTGATACTACACTTGCTCTTCTTTTTTGAGTACAGGGCATATTCCCACGGCTATTTCGAGACCTCAATTGTGATCCAGATGACTTCTAAATTAAAGGGTGAGCTGCATCTTTCGGGCTACCATAGATTCTTCTATTCATTTTAGTCCCTTGTTCGAACTTAGACTTTATTTATTTTGGGGTTGCATCCCCGTCTTTTAGACATGATTAGAGTTTGTACATGACTTTTAGATTCTAGGAAAATATTTCTGCTGGTCTTCTATTCTATTCAATTTTAGATGTGAATCTTGATTTTTATATATATTGTATTGGTTTTAGCTGTCTAGTTTTCGGCTAAGTATTGGTTGGTTAATTGGTGCTCCCACTAGGGGTTACTGTGGGTGCCACTCGTGGTGGTTTATGTCTTGACAAATATGGTATCAGAGCCCTTAGTTTGTTGATCTCATCATACCAAAATGAGTCTAGTAGAGTCTTGCGAAATGGTACAGAGACGTCTTTACTTTTCTTTGAGAGGCTACAGGACTTTAGGAAACTATCCCTTCTTTCTTCCTTCATGCTAGAACTTGATTTCAATTGGTATCTGGCGATCCTAATTTGTATCTAACCTCTTTCATTATTTTGTCCGCAGAAAGTGAATACTAGATGGAATGGAGCAAGGGAAGCAACTCCAGCTGCGGGATCGATAGTTTGAGGGTGAGGTAGGGGCAGGGGCAGAGGGAGAGCAACATTCGCCGGGGGTGGAGCTCAGGTAGCGGATGATAGAGTCCAGCGATACCGCCTCTACCCTAGGATCATATTGAGGATGTTGAGGTAGTATACGAGGATGGCGCGGATCTAGAGATGGAAGCATCGGATGGAGGTGCAGGCCTTCCTCTTATGTCTTCTGAGGTCATTCACTAGGTGTTGACATTTTAGAGTAGGCTGGAAGGTACTGGAGCCACTCCCATAATGCCAACGATTCAGGTTTTGGGTGCCCATCTCTCTATTTCCATAGCTCCTAGGATGGATAAAGCTTTGGGTACAGATATATTCTTCCATCCGGTATTAGGCCCTGTCATGACCGAGATCGAGCATGAGTTGTTAACTAAGTTCCTAAAGCTGAAACCTCCATCATTCCATGGTACAAAAGATGAGTATGCTTTTGATTTTATTTTAGATTGTTGTGAGAGATTGCACAAGTTGGGGATTATATATCCACATGGGATTGAGTTTGTGACTTTCCAGCTGCAGGGTAATGCTAAGCAGTGGTGGAGGGCTCATGTGGAGTGTCATTCATCAGCTTTGCCTCTAATGACTTGGGCCCAATTTCGTGCTTTATTTCTGGAGAAATATGTGCCCCGTACTCTCAGGGATCGCAAGAAGGATGAGTTTCTGGACCTTGAACAGGAAATATGTCTGTTGTAGCTTATGAGGCCAAGTTCCATGCCTTGTCTCGCTATGCTATCTAACTGTTAGGTACTGGGGAGGAGAGGATTCACTTATATGTTAATAAGAATATTGATTTGCAAGTTCTGTCCATTCACATGACTTCGGCATAGAGGAGCTTTAATGAGGTGACTGACTATGTGAAGAAACTGGATGGAGTTAAGCAGGTTGGGCAGGATAAGGTGTTAGCTAAGAAGTCCCAGAGTGTGGGTAATTTCAGTGGTACTTATTGCATAGGTCCCAGCCAAAGTTTCATTCGGCTTGTCCTATTCAGTCAGCCTTGCCAGCTTCTACCAATGGTCAATCAGAGGCCATTCAATAGACTCCAGCTACTAGAGGCCAGAGGGGTTCCTATTCTTCTGCCAGCAAGCCCTCTCTGGAGTGTGGATGTTTTCATTGTGGTGATCTGGGTCATTTCAAGAGGGAATGCTCTCTAAGGCAGGCATGTAATTAGGTGAAGCAGTAGAGTAAGGTTGTGGTTCTAGCAGGTGGAGGTGGCAATAGCAGGGGACGTCCACAGGGTAGGCGAGGAAATAATCAGGGAGGCCGTGGTGGTAACAAAGGAAATAGTAACACAAGGAAAGGTAGAGTGCAGCCCACTAGAGAGGTTGCCTGGATTGGTAATAGAGCTCATTGTTATGCCTTTCCAGGAAAGTCTGAGGTCGAGGCGTTTGATACTTTGATAACAGGTACTATTCTTGTTTGTGATCGAATGACTTCTGTTTTATTTAATCCGAGTTTCACATATTCTTATGTATCTATTAGATTTTCCTTGGGTCTGGACTTGATTTGTGATATTCTTGATTTTCCTATTCATGTTTCTACTCCAGTTGGAGAGTCTGTGGTAGTGACCTATGTGTAACATTTATGCTCTGTGATGTTTATGGATTTTCAAACTTTGGTAGATTTGGTCATATTGGATATGATGGACTTTGATATTATTTTAGGTATGACTTGGCTGTTTCCTTATCATGCTGTGTTGAACTGTAATACCAAGATAGTAACTCTAGAGATGCCTAGTATGGATAGACTAGAGTGGGAGGGTGTATATAAGCCTAAGCCAGTAAAGATCATATCCTTTGTTCAGGCTAGAAAGCTAGTGGGTAAGGGGTGTTCAACCTTCCTGGCTCATCTTCGAGATCTTAGTGCAGAGTCCCCTTCAATTGAGTCGGTCCCTATGGTTTCTGAATTTCAGGAGGTATTTCCTACTAATTTTCTTGGTATGCCTCCGAACAGGAATATTGACTTCTATATAGATTTGGAGCCGAGTACTCACCCAATTTCTATTCCTCCTTATCGCATGGCTTTGGCAGAGTTGAGGGAACTCAAAACTTAGCTACAAGAACTCCTTGATAAGGAATTTATATGTCCTAATGCTTCGCCTTGGGGTGCTCCAGTCTTGTTTGTTAAAAAGAAGGAAGGTAGCATGAGGATGTGTATAGGTTACATGCAATTGAACAAGGTTACCATCGAGAATAAGTATTCCTTGCCCCGCATAGATGACCTTTTTGACCAGTTGCAGGGTGCTTTGGTGTTTTCCAAAATTGACTTGAGGTCAGGGTATCATTAGCTGAAGATTAGGCCTGAGGATATACCTAGACGACTTTCAGGACTCGATATAGGTATTATGAGTTCCTAGTAATGTTGTTTGGATTGACCAATGCGCCTCCAACCTTTATGAGCTTGATGAATGGTGTTTTTTAGTCATTCTTGGATTCTTTCGTGATTGTTTTTATTGATGACATTTTGATTTACTCCAAGAGTAAGGAGGAGCATACAAAGCATCTTCGTATTGTTTTGGGAATTCTGAAGGAAAAAAAATTGTATGCTAAATTTTCGAAATGCGAATTTTGGTTATCTTTGGTTTCCTTCTTATGGCATGTGATCTCGGAAAAAAGGGTGAAGGTAGATCCCTAGCAAATTGAGTCGATTAAGAGTTGGGTTCGGCCTAGCTCTGTGATTGAGGTTAGGATTTTTATGGGTCTTGCTAGCTATTACCATAGGTTCATCAAGAATTTTGCTTCTCTTTGTACTCACTTGACAAGGTTGACCCAGAAAGAGGTACCATTTGTTTGGTCTGACAAGTGTGAGGAGAGCTTTCAAAATCTCAAGACACTTTTGACTACAACTCCTATTCTATCACTGCCGATTGAAGGTAGGACTTTGTTGTAATTTATGATGCTTTACATTTGGGTTTGGGTGTTGTGTTGATGTAGGACAGGAATGTCATAACTTATTCTTCGAGGCAATTGAAGCCTCATGAAAAGGATTACCCGACCAATGATTTGGAGTTGGCAACGGTGGTATTTGCACTTAAGATCTGGAGACACTATCTCTACGGTGTCAAGTGTGAGGTACTCACAGACCATCGCAACCTGCAGCATATGTTTACACAAAGGGATATGAATCTGAGACAGAGAAGGTGGATGGAGTTGTTGAAAGATTATGACATGACCATCTAGTATCATCCGGGTAAGGCCAATGTGGTAGCAGACGCATTGAGCCAGAAAGTGGTTAGCATGGGCAGTTTGGCCTGTTTGGGGATATCAAAGTTGGCCCTGGCTAGAGAGATCCAAACTCTAGCATCCAAGTTTATGCAGTTGGGCATCTCAGAAAAGGGTAAAGTGTTGGCCAGTATTTAGGTTAAGTCCATATTTCTGGAGGAAATCAAGGCCAAATATTTTCAAGATGTGCAATTGAACAAGCTTTGGAACAAGATGGTGTTTGGTGAGACTTCGGACGCCACTCTTTATGCCTGTGGGGTATTTTGTCTTAGAGGGCGGATATGTGTTCCTCGGTTTGATAACTTGGTTCAAAATGTGTTGGCTAAAGTTCATGATTTGCGATACTCTATTCATCCAGGTATGACCGATGTATCGGGACTTGAGACACCTTTATTGGTGGCCTGGGATGAAGAAGGACATAGAAGAATATGTTTCCAACTATCACAATTGTCAGCAGGTGAAGTATGAACACCAAAGGCCTGCAAGATTACTTCAAAGGATGCCCATTCCTGAGTGAAAATGGGAACGGATGGCCATAGACTTCGTGGTGGGTCTTCCTAAGACCTTGGGAAAGTATGATTTAATTTGGGTCATCTTGGATAGGCTGACTATGTTGGCCCATTTTATTCTGGTCAGGATGGATTACAACTCTCAGCAGTTGGCCAAGATCTACGTCAAGGAGATAGTGAGGCTGCATATGGTGACACTTTCCATTATTTTAGACAAAGGTACGCAGTTTACTTCTAAGTTGTTTGACAGGTTGCATGAAGAGTTGGGCACCCAACTCACTTTAAGCATAAATTTTCACCCTCAAACTGATGGTCTGTCGGAAAGGACGATTCAGGTGCTCGAGGACATGCAGAGAGCATGTGTGATTGAATTCAGGGGTCATTAGGACCAGTTCTTGCCATTGTATGAATTCTCATACAACAACAACTATCACTCCAGTATTGACATAGTACCATTCGAGGCACTTTATGGGAGGGTATGTAGATTGCCCATAGGATGGTTTGAGGCGGGTGATGTGAAGCCTCTGGCATTGATTTAGTGAAAGAAGCCCAGGAAAAAGTGAGGGGTATCCAAACCAAGTTGTTGGTATCCCAGAGTAGACAAAAGAAATATGCAAACAAAAGGTAAGAGACATGTCATTTCAGGCTGGTGAAAAAATTCTATTGACGGTGTCACCTATGAAAGGAGTTATGAGGTTTGGCAAGAAGGGTAAGCTTACCCTCGGTACATCAGTTTGTTTGAGGTTTTGAAGATGTGGGGCCAGTAGCTTATAGGTTGGCACTGCCTCCCAGTTTGTTCAGGGTCCATCTAGTTTTTCATGTATCCATGCTGAAAAGATACATGGGGATGGGGATTACATCATTAAATGGAATTCGTTCTTGCTAGATAAGGACATTCAGTACGAGAAGTCGGTTGCTATTATTGATCGGGATATCTGAAAGTTAAGGACAAAGGAGATTAGATCAGTAAAGGCTCAATGAAAGCATCATCCGATTGAAGAAGCCACTTGGGAAACCAAGAGGGACATGTGGGACAAGTACCCTCACTTGTTTGAGGATTCAGGTACCAATTTCTTCTTCATTTAGCTCATTTTCTTGTTTGATCATTCGGGGACGAATGATGGATAAATTGGTATCTGTTGTAATGACCTTTTCTATCATTATGGATGAGCTAGTTGTGCAAGAATTTGGGTTAGAAAACTTTTGGGTTGGGGAGTTGAAAATTTTGGGCTAGGCTAGTCTCAGACAAAATCTTAGCAAGGTGAGGTCTGGGGAAATCCGGGGAAGGAATAGGTGAAATGATTAAGTTTGAGCTTATTTTTCTATTAGCTAAGGCGTTAAGGAGTCCATAGGACTTTTCAGAAATTAATTTGGGTGAGTAGGACTCCCGATATCAAACTTGACGTAAAGGGGTTGGTCTGGAACATCAAGGTTTGAGGGTGTATTGTGAAATAGGAAAAACTGGGAGGATTTCTTAGTTTCTATCCTAATGCACCCTCTATAGCAGGTAACATGCTACTACCATGATACCGCTATAGCAGAGATATTCTCGCTATAATAGGAGTGAAAGGCGGTAAACACTGCTATAGCGGGAGACTTCCACTATAGCAGTGTCGCTATAATGGGATTGGGCCTCTATAGAGAGATTACTCGCTGTAAATGCAGAAACTTCCCTAAAAACATCCATTATTTCTGAAGAATGTTTTGGAGAGGGCTATGGCAATTTTGGGCAATTCTCAGCACTTTTCCACCATAATTCTTCACTAAGGTAAGTATTTTATCCCCGTAAATTAGTACTTCGATTCTTATGGCTTAGAATCATTAGTTACAGGCTTGAGAAAGGCTTTAACTTAACCTAGGTTGAATTTTCTGGTGTAAACCGAGAATGTTGGGATGAAAAACCTTGGGTTCTTGGTTTAAGTTATTTATTTAAGATTCCTTACCATAATTTACTGGCATAACCATGGAATTGGTAGTAACTAGGTGAATTTGAGGTGGGAAGACCCTAGTATTGGTAGAATGATCATGGAATTGGCCTTGGGGTTTGGGATTAAGTTGTAATCCATGATTATATAGGTCATTTGGTTGATTATGTGTTCGTATTCTTATTTTTAGACCACGATCAAACTAATGTTTCAAGAAAAGGGAAAGCTCCGGTCCAGTAGAGCATTCAGGCTTGAATTGAGGTAGGTGATGGTTGTTGTATTCCAAATTCATAATTGTCACGACCCAGACCATCGTGAGTGGCACCCACCCAACCCCTGGATGAGTGAACCAATAGAGTTCCACCCTTTGCCTAGACTAACAGCCTAAAGCCAGCAAATAGAAGTAACTAGCAATTAAATAAATAAGAACTATAGCATTAATATCATCCTGCGGAAAATCCCCCTAGAAACTAAAAGTCGCAGTACCAAACATTACTACCAATATCTAGAGTATGGGGATGCAACCCCAAAAAGAAATACGGAAGTAGTTTTAACCCGAAACAAGTGGGCTGAAACTCTAGAGATAAATCCAAGGTAGCTTGATCGAGCAGCTCACCCTTGAAGTCAGGAATCGCTGGTGCTATAGATGAGGTCGCGTCTCAGCTGCTAGAAGATTTCTTGTACTCACCAAAGGAAAAGCAAGTGCAGTATCAGTACACCACCACTGTGTACTGGTAGGATCATCAGCCAGTTATCAAATAAACAGTGTATAAATAGTACGACAATATAAAGTAAAAGGTATGGAAGACATGCAACAATATTAACAGACACACTTAGACTACAAGTCTCTACTTAGCTTGTTCCCGCATGAAATCCACCACCTATACTCTAAGCCACAACCATATACCATTAACTATACCTTTCCATCTAGCCCAGACCCACCCTGGGATCCCCTCTAGACAACACAAAATGTCAATTAACAACTCGGCCTAAACCAAGACCAACACAACAGTTATACAGAAATTCCCAGCCACTCAAGGACCATCCTAACCAATAACACATTTCAATAATCAGCCCTGTCCACTCACAGAACCAATATCAATCAATGCAACACAACGATAAAAATATAATGATGCAATAAAAGTAAACCCGTACCAGGCATGGTACCCGAGCCAACCATTAGTATTCCCGTACCAGGCATGGTACCTGTTCCAATCGAATATCATCAACTCACAGTCAAATAGATGATCAAACAACTTGTAAACCAACAAGCAACACCCTTCAATCACAGACTGTAAAGCAAGAACCTTAGACATTCTATACAACTCCCCTAAGCAATGTAATTCATACAAACACTTAGATATGAGTACAAGAATATACAATATTCACAGAAATCGTAAGCCATCACCTACCTCAAAATGATCCAAGATCTATTCAACCCGAGCTTTCCCGTGTTCCGGATTCCTTTCTCATTCTTGGTCTTAAATAACACACAAGTACATACAATTAACACACAAGGCCTGCACAGTACCCGAATTACACCAAATCCCCAAACCCCAGGCCACCCATGATTATCCCACCCTTTTCCCGGGTTTTTCCACCGTTAATTCACCTACTTCTATCATTTTTACGGATAAAAATAGAGAATTTAGCAACCTATGATCATAATAACTTACTTTTAACAATGCCCAAGAACATTCATGCTTGGAATCCCCTTTCTTCCCTGGATTCTACCATTCCTAGGTTATCCAACCTTTCCCCAAGTTCCCTCCTAGCAATTCTACCGCATAGGAAATATAGTACAAAGATTGGGGAGTAGAAACCTTACCTTAGGGAAGAAATTCGAAGGAAAAAGGAGGAAAATCGCCTAGCCCTTCTCCCAAAACGAAGTTGTGAAAACTGAATATTTTGGGGAATGTTTCTGGATTAAAATCTCATCGGCCCGCTATAGAGGTCCCCGCTCCGCTATAGCAGTCTTAAGCGGTATTGACCGCCTTGACCATCGCTATAGCGGTATTTTCCACTGCTATAGTGGAGGCCACTACCATGGATGGTTGCACTCATCATGGACAGAATGTACGAAAATCTCCCAGTTTTGACCATTTTACAACGCATTTGCTTTTCCCGAAGACCCAAAACAACCCCTTCACTTCAAACGCGATTCTGGGAGTTCTACTTACCCAAATTTGATTCTGAATGGACTCCTTTATGTCTTGGCTACATGGAAGACTAGCTTAACATAAGACACATAAGCCAATCCTTACCCGGATTTCCCTAGACTCCACCTAGCTCAAAAACCATCTGAGGCTAGCCTAGCCCAGAATTTCAAACTCCCAAACCCGGAGTTTTCTAACTCTAAAACTTGGCACAATTGGACTACCCGTAATGACAGACCCAGTTGTTACAGTAATATGTGCATTGTAACTGTCTTTTAGTATTACTTGCACCATGTATGTTTAGGTAAAAAGGGAAATTTTTTAATGATATCTTAAGTGTCAAACTCATGCAATAAACTTGTTTTAAATGCTTATTGGTTGTACAAGTGTGATATGTTATTCATTGTGGTTGTGATTACTGTGATATTTGTAATTTCTTTGATTGGCTCAGATACCACGCCTGGTATAAATTATTGGTTGGATCGGGTACCATACCTGGGGTAGGTTATTCATCGGTTAACTCGGGTACCAAGCCTGGTACAGTATCACTTATGGTTGGCTCAGGTACCACACCTAGTATAAGTTTGATTATTTTATGTATGTTGGTTCCATGAGTGATCCAGGTTTATCTGTTGTGATATTATTACTTCATGATAGTCCATGAGTGGTCGGGTTGGTATGCTTAAGTGCTAAGGTGGTTTCTTGAGTAAACCGGGATTGCATGTTGAACGCCATAGATAATGTTCTAGGGATCCTTGGGTGGTCCAGGTTGTTACTATTTACTGGTTTTGGACATGTCTTATATGGTGGTTAAGTCATCTTGATGACTGAGAGTCTTGTTTATATGTACTTGACTTTATTTATACATGTCCTATTTTACTAAGTTTTGGTTAATTGTTCATATTCTGTATCTTGGAACTGATCGATGATCCTAACAGTATACTGTTGTTCTTGTGTATTGATACTGCACTTTCTCTTCTTTTGTTGAGTACAGGGCATATTCCGGCGGCTGTTTCAAGACCTTAATTGTGATCCAGATGACTTTTGAATTCAAGGGTGAGCTGCATCTTCCGGGATACCATGGATTCTTCTATTCATTCTAGTCTCTTGTTCAGACTTAGAATTTATTTGTTTTGGGGTTGCATCCCCATCTTTTAGACATGATTAGTGTTTTGGTATAGACTTAAAGATTCTAGGGGAATATTTTCACAGGTTTTCTATTCTTTAAATTTTAGATGTGAATCTTGGTTTTTATATATATTGGATTGATTTTAGCTGCTTAGTCTCTGGTTAAGTATTGGTTGGTTAATTAGTTCTCCTACCAGGGGTTAGTGTGGGTGCCACTCGCGACAGTTTAGATCGTGACAATAGTATCTTGAAATAACAAAAGATAGTCAAAATGAACTAAAGAGATCTGCTAGGCACTTGAGCAGAACAACCACTACCTCTAAATCTCAGGAAACACCCGAACATGGACTCGAACTCAGTCTCTAGGGATTATAGGCTCCACACCTGCACATAAAGTGCAGAAATAAACAAGCATGAGTACTAAACTATGTGTACTCAACAACATCGCCAACTGACCCTGATCCAAAGTGATAGTGAGAACCTCCTAAGATATTACTACCATCAATAACCGCAAACACCTTCAAACAGGAAGGGCACACCTTGATAGCAGATACTAACGAATATAAGGCACATAAATATTTTTCAAGTCCACAAGTCCTCATTTTAGGCTAATAACAACAACTCACCAATCACAGTATGAAAACACAATGAAGACAATTAAATAGAATTGATGAGATGGTTCCATATGATACAATAAATGCCACAGTATACACCTGTTTCCTTGTATAGCTAGCTAGGACCCATAGGGGACTTGTGAGATTATATATACTCATCTAAAATAGTTTTCCATCGGGCATAGAAATCATGAATTTGCCCAAAACCATTTTCCATCAGGCCACCCAAAATAATTTTCCATTGGACATGCAAGTCAAAAGTTAATAAACTTCACCCCGAAACACTTTCCCATCGGGTATGCAAGTTATTTCAAAACATCTTCCTCAAAAATATCTTTTTATCAATGCCATGATATAAATATGAGTGAGTATATTCAATTCACAATGATAAGAGAAATATAAATATCTTAATCCAGGTACACAAGGCCATACTCAACTCAGAAACACCGACTACAAGCCTAATTATCATCAATCTAGCTCATAAGACTCAAATATCTCTTATAAGAGGATGTACTATCAATATCAACACCTATTAAGTCCGATAGAATCTCTAATCCACTTTTCACACCAAAATCCAACAATCAAGAATAGGGGAAACAATCAAATCAAGACAAATCAATGTTTAACCCCTTTTTAATACAACGACACCCGCATAAAAGCTCTCATTCCATCTATGTAGGATCCCCATCTCCCATTACTCACCATACACATAACTATCATATTAATACTTCAAAAGAGTTTCAAAAGAAGTCTCAACTTGCCTTAAGAGAAGATCCACAAAGTCAAACCAAAGTCTTTCCTTTTCGTAGAGCCTCCAAATGAGCCCAATATATTCAAATACAAATTCTACATAAAAATATAAAACTATAGACACCCATATTGCTAGACTTAGATTCCCGATCAAAAATTCAACCCCGAGTCCCCAAAGGCAAAACTAGAACTTTATTAAAAAATCAATTTAGGCAAATCTTAGGGATTTCAAATATAAAATTTCATCAAAAATAGGGTTAAAATTGAGTTTAAAATTATCGATTTATCAAAAATTATCTTTATAGAGAAAACTCTCAAATTTTTAAGTTGGAAATCCAAGATTTGAAGGTGAAATCATGACATAATCATTGAAAAATGTATTAAAGTAGTATAAAAAACTTACCTAATGAAGAAACCTCAAAAATTCTTTTTGAAGTTGCCAAAAATTGAGTCCCCAAGCTCTAAAAATGAGTTATAGAAGAAAAGAGTGAAAGGGGAAGAAACCCCACTGTTAACACAACAATCTCCACACCAACAAATATCTCATGCAAGGGTGATGTTGCAGGCACGACAAAACTTCTGCAAGTGCAGAAGTCACTTGCCACGCGGACCATCGCTGGAGCAAACCAAATCCGCAGGCCCCATCATGCCAGTGTGGTCTAAGATCCACAGGAGTGGTATGAATCCACCACGCATTGATCCATAGAAGCCTTACTATCTTCATAGGGGCGAGTCCATAAGTGCGATAAAGAATTGCAGCCGCGGCTCTGACATTACAATAAAGTCCCATAGGAGTGGGCAGTCCATGGCAGGCCTATCTCCACCAGAGAAAAAAGAGTCTGCTGGTGTGGCTTCACATATGAGACCATGACACCATAGAAGCAACATCAGTTGTGTGCTAAAATTCCGCAGGTGTGATCACACTAGCACCAACAACACATAACAATGATAAGTGGTAAATTTATCACTTATTAGGGTCTCTTTTCCTATGATTTTGGGTCTTCTAATTATAATATGAGACTACGTATGGTGTATTTTATTTATATTTCAGGTATATTAAGTTATGCTCTGAAGGCAGAGAAAGTAGGAAAAAATGAACCAAAAGGAAACAAAGAAGAGAACATCTACTGTCAATGCTGCCAGGGGTGTCGCCACTGCGATGATTGGAGCCTAATAGTAGGTCCACCGCTGCAGAATAATAACACACCAGAAAAGTTTGCACTATTCTACTAAGATCGTGCCTGCAGAGGGCATGCCAGAGCTGCAGCTCTGCTCCAGTGAAGAAGTTCTGCACCTGCAGAGATGCTGACATCAGCTGAGTTCCGCTCCTGTGATACATTTACCGCCACAATGGTACTACACCTGCGATGAACGTTTTACAAATCTTAATCCATATAAAACTCATCCAAGATGTTTTAGGAAGTATCTTTTGGCCATTTTAGACCTATCTTTGGCAAGCTTGGAGAGCAAGCTAACACTCTACACCATTAGAGGGAAGATTGAATGCTTAGATTGTAAAATTCTTAATTTCTTTCTTCAACTCTTAATTTGTATTGCTTAATTATAGGCGTAGTTATTGATTTGAGATTTGGATATTGTGTTAGAGATAAACAATATTTGAGTTTGAATTCTTATCTTGTGCTTTTATAATTAATTGAATGTTTTCTAGTTTATGAATTGGGTATTTGAATATATAGTTAATCTCATGCTTGAATTGATTTCTTAAGGGACTGATCAACCTTTATACTTGCCTCTTTTACTTTAATTTAGCTTGAAAGAGTAAAGCAAGGTTGGGTAAAGGTTAATTAGCATGATTTGGTGCTTTAAACTCATCTAACGGATTTGAACTAGAAATAGGAAAATTCGAGTGTTACCCATAATTGAAATATCATTGTTGACACTTAGCTAGGTTCGAAAGAGCTAGTTGAGAAATATTCACCAATTATCTAGAGATATTGGTAAATACTTTAGATTCCAAGGCACATTTTGATCGACCCATGATAAGTTAAGAAGTAGGAAATTGAATTACAATGGATCTTATGGATATGAATTGACTCCCATTCCCAAATCTGAGTGTTAACCTTTCTTGTTTGGTCATTGATCAAATCTATCCTCTATCTTAGTTATTTTTTATCGTTGTTCATATTTCTAAACAAAAACCCCCAAAATATTTTATCTTTTCATTCTTTGGACTTTAGTAAGTTATTTTAATTCCCTATTTCCTCAATTGCCCTTGATATTGTTCCTTGTGGGATTCGATCCCGACTCTTGTTAGGTAACTTATTTTACAATGTTTGTGGCCACTTCCTTAACTGGAGAATCTTTTTTTGGATGTTATCAAAATTGGTGCCATTGCTGGAGAATAATTTGGCGTAATGAATTAGTTTGAAATTTGATCTTACTTCCTCTAGCTCAAATTTGTGAATGTTTGTTACTTTTGTTTTAATTGGTTTTCATTTTTGTTGTTGTTGATCATATGGAATCTTAAAAGGTTTGAAAAGCTCATGGGTTTGGTAGCCGCAACCCTTATTTTAATGACCCATGTTCATATTATGGAGGACTCCACTTTCTGCGAGATTGTAGAATCGACCCTAGGAAAGAGAGGTTTTCACCATCTCAATCCTATGATAGGTGTGATTGCTATTTATATGGTGGTCAAGATAGATATTTGGGTGATTGTCCTAACTATCATGCTCCCTTCCGTGATTATTCTAACATAAGTGCTAGTGGTTCTTGTGAGTTTGATAAGAATGAAGCCATGGCAAGTGGAGCACAAAGTGTCGGGTCCAAAGGAATGCATCAAATACTCCAAACTCTTTTGGAACGGACAAATAGTACACATGAGGAGATGCTTAACATCAAGCAACTCTTTGTTCTCGAGGGGCAAGCTAAAGTGGATGAGGAGAAAAATCTTGCCAAACAATTCATGGAGGTTTTGCCTACCCTGCAAGAGAATGCAAGACTAGAGGCATGCGATGTAATAGTTGTGGGTAGTTGTGTTGAGTGATTTTCCCATGATGAAGAGGACACCATGGATTTTTATGAGCAAAAAGTGAATTGTCAACCACTCATCCCAAAAGTAGTTCAAGATGCCAAGAGTGAACAAGTGACACTAGAGTCGCCAATCGAAGTCCAACACATCATTTGTAAGGACTCTAGTGTATTCGAGGGTGGGGATGTCATGAATTGGACAACCTTGCAAATGGAAATACAGTCTCATTCCAACTCTTTTTCAACATTATGCTTAGATGAGGGGATGAAAGTTGAAGTAACCGAGCCTATGGAGAACTTTGGGAAGGAGGAGGATCAAGGTGTGTTCATTCTGAGGTTTGTCATGCATAGAAGAAAAAATTACATCCCTCATTTGAAGGTGAAAAAGTACAAAATGCGACACTAAGAAAGTGGCCTTCTTGTGTTTTTGCCGTCACCCCGTGCACCTCACCATAATCTCGATTCAAATTTGGGTTGGAGGTTCAAATCCACCAAGTAAAGATTTAAGTGGTAAGGTGACTTGTGTCGTGCTGCGATGTTAAAAATCAAGCACTTGATGGGAGGGAAACCATTGTGTCAACATTTTGAAGTTTTTAAAATTTTCCTTTGTAGAATAGCTTAGTATCTTATTTGTGACTAATATGCGAAGTTTCAAGTCTTTTTGAGCTGATTTGAGTAGGTTGAGATGTTGAAGCTACCTCAAAAATGGAACCAAGCCATTAAAAAGCCACTGTAATGACATGCTAACCACCTTCTACCACAATTTTGAACCTGTAACATGCAGTTGGAACACAACTCAAACTAGTAGTTGCTGAAAAATTGTTGAAAATGCTACATGGGAGTCGCTCCTACGAAAATGTTCACGCAAGAGCGGTAGTATAGGTGCAATATTTTGTCCATAGGAGCATAAGGGCAGGATCAATAAGACTTCCATAGCTGCAGAGGCACCTGAATTATGCAAAACCGCAGGAGTGGTCTATGACACATAGAAACGGCTCCACACCAGCATCCTTATAGTGCAGGTGCGGCTGTCGAATTGTTTTTTTACAGTAAAGGGAGGTAAAACAACTTCAACTCTTTGAACTTTTTTAATTTCTCACTCAAATGTTCCCATCCCCTCAACTCCCAACTTTCAATCTCTAGTATATTCACTCATCACTCTCACACACTGCACATCTTCAACTAGTAAACGAATCCCTCCACCAGAGGAAAGAATTTGAAACAAAAAAAGGGATAGTTCAGGAGGAGTAAAAAGGTAACAATTTCACCATCATTTACAAATTGCTTCAAAGCAAGGTATTCTTTCCAATTATTTTTCAAATCAGAACAACCTATGCAAGGTAAACAATGCCATGATCACGTCTTGTGCACTTGGTCGAAAATATTAGAAAATTACAAGTTAGGGTAGAAGTTGTGTGTTTGAAAACTATTGGAATTGAGTCTGTTATGGTGATAATCTTGGAGATTTAGACATGTCTGATTGATATGTGTAAGATTTGGGAAGTCCAAGTTCAAATATCTATTGAAATCCATGTTTGAATCTGTTGAATTCGCCTGAACTGGGTTTGTTCTTGAAGAAGACAAAGCCTCACAGGAGAAGATATTTTAACGCACGGGCGACGCTTCACCTGTGCTAAATTTTTTGCAGGTGCAATGACTATTGAGCAGTGCCAGGGCCGCAGGTGTAGAATTTTTTCCATCGAAGCGAGCTCGTACCTGCGATGAAACGTTCCTCATGTGCGCCCACTGTGCAAGTTTACTGAAATAGTAGCTTTGAAAAAGCTACTTGTTGGGCATTTTTAACTTGATCCTTTGGCTAAATTAAAGTGTTTTGAAGTGCTAAATATGATTCTATTCCTCTCCTAACTTGTTTCTACATTTTAGGTACCTTGAGCCCCAAAAATAGATCAAAATCTCAATGAAAATGCACCACTGGGTCATGAAAATGAGGAAGATACTGAGGAAACATAGTTTGATACTTTGAGGTTCATGTCCCTTGATTTTCTGCACCGATACTACAATAATCTTCTCAAAAAAAAGATAAAGCTGGAAAGGGGAATAGTTGAGAAAAATTTGGCAGGGCATGTTCTAGATTTCTATGGTCCTCTGGAGAACACGGGTTGGATATGCTTCATACTAACCCTTGTGATGAAAATAAGGAATGAGTGAATGAGTTCTATGCCAACCTTAAACGTACAGACTTCAATAATCTTGAACTCATCATAAAGGGTAAGGTTGTGCGGTTTGGTCCATAACAGATCAATGCAATCCATGGGCTGCCTAATCATCCACTTGAGCCAATGCATGAAACAGATACATGCTTGGGTACTTGCCTAGTATTTAGGTTATTTCCCTAAGGAGCGATCTTGAGTTGGTCAAGAACGAACAAAGGCATCTTAGCAAGTGACTTCATGGTTGAGGCTAAATTGTGGTTGGATGTCATTTGTAGCCGTGTGTCTCCCTCTTCCCATAAGTCGGATGTTCCAACTCTTCGAGCCCAGATGATTTCCTGTATTCTTGATGACATTCTCGTTAATGTGGGTCACTATAATGTGCAGTAGTTAAAGGAATATTTGATTCAGGATAGCCCAACTTTAATGTTCCCCTCCTTGATCACTGAGGTGTGTAGATGGGCCAGAGTTGAAGAGCGCCTTGGGGATCACTATATTGCACCTGAAAATCCCTTTCATCCATTGAAAGTGAAAGGAGAAAGGGGTGATCCAAAAAGCAAGAAGAGGAAGATTTACATTATTGTGGGACTAGATCCCTTTTCTCAGGACACACAAGTTGAGAGACCTTTTGGTTCGATTGCTTTTGAGTTGTACCACATTTGTGATATAGTGACCCAGATACCCAGTAGTTCCTCATATCTAGTGCCTTCTCCAGACCACTTCACCAGAGCTAAGATGCAAGCCTACCTTGATGCTCAAAAAAAGCAAGCAGAGTCATATACTAAAATAAAAGCATCTGTGGGCATGCTTGAAAATGATTATACTGATGTCGCCAGAGCACATGCTATCCTTCAACATGAATTCAAGGATGAGAAAGAAAAGAACAAGAAGAGGAGCAAGTTTATAGTTAAGATGTGGAGAGGAATCAAAGCCATTTTCAAGTGGAGGAAGCTAAAGAAGAAGATTTTGGTGGGTGATGATGATGATAGAAAGGAGTACTCCTTCCTATATAAGGATGAGGGTGATGATAAGGGCGATGATGCACAGTCTTCCATTTAGCAGTTTCAGCCCTTCTCGAAGTTTGCTAGTCTGATACAGGCTCAGGGAGCCCCTCACACTATTCTCTCAGTCTTTTATTTGATATTGTGCATTGAGGAAACTACTGTAGATTTTAGTTGGGGGTGGTGGAATTTGTATTATGCCTTATTTTGATGTTTGTACTTAATTTTTGCCCTTGCCAGGCTTGTTTTGTTTAGATTCAGATTTATGCCCTTGACGGGCTTGTTTTGGATATTGTGCGCGCTTGTTGGGCTTTTTTTATTTTGTTATAGATATTGTGTCATTGTGGGTATTGTTTGGTTTGAAATTCTGTTGGATTAGTCACTTTTGCCATTTCTCTGTTTCTAGCTTCTTTATTTTCTTTTGTAGTAGTAGAGTGACTATTCCCAATGATAGATCGAGTGATGATATTCTTAAGGGAAATCATCACTTTGTTGGGTGTTTTGAACCAAGGAAAGTCTGAGTGCCCATTAGGCTAAGTATCAAAGTTAAGCTTGTTTGAAAATTGGTAGCACTGTTGAATACATGCAAAATGCAAGTGATGACTTGTGAAATGCAAATACAATGCATGTGTTGGGCAGAAGGGTAACCTTCTCCGCCTGACACCTGTATTGCAACTGCGTATCGTAAGTCAACACCTGCGAAACACAGGTGTAGCGCAAGTGCTTCTTATGGTTTGAGGTTATATGTATTGATAAAGTCTGAGTAGCCCTTTCAATTTAGATGTATAATTTGTCCATTTGATAGATTAGGTGACATCATTCTAGGGAAAATCATTGTCTTTTGAGATAATAGGGATATTAATTTGAGTTTACTAATAGATTTAGTCTCGCATGCGAATTGAGCATACCCCTCCAAACTTTTTTGTGAATAGTTGCATAGTAAAGAATGATATTAGTGACAACTATTTTGATCTTTTTATGACTCTTGACTCATTAGTGGTGATAATTGGGAATGTAAAATATGCTCTATTTGTTCTTTCTTAGGAAGTGAAAATGATCCATCTTGAATAGTTCGCATGCCATGTGTGGTGAGTTCTTGTTGAATAATTCTTGTGCTTTCTTGTGTCATCTAAAACTTGCTTGGTTAGTCATTTAAATGTTAGTCTTAATTGTGTTTTGTTGGAGAAACGATCTTAGGCCTTCCTTGTAATTTTTGAAAGTCCACTTAGCCTTTAAAGCCTACAATTGCACTAAATATATCACTAGTTAACCCCATTTGAGTTTAATACCTTTTCATTGGCAACCTCATTACAAGCCGTAATCCTTTTTGAAAATGATTTCCTCTTTTGAACTTTCCCTCCTTGAACTCTAAAAGTGTGACATCGAGGACAAAAGCCTAAATTAGGGGTGATGGAAAGACACCTTAGAGGAGATGTTAACTGCATTGAGGTTTGTAGTTGAATACTAAAAGAACAAGTAGAGAAAGGAAAAAGTTGAAAAGAGAAGCAAATAATAAAGGAAGAAAAGAAAGGAAAGGAAAGAAATCCTCCAAGGTGAAGCAAATGTAAAAAGTAGGCATCTAGTAAAATAATTGAATAGGTTCTTTGTGTTGAATGAAAATGGAAAAGAAAGTGGTTTTGGTTTTGAATTGACAAAGTTGTGTAGTGTTCAAGGAGGATGTAGTCACTTTTATCGGAAATGCTTATCCTACTTTCTCTAAGACTACATTACAAGATTAACAAAGTCCTTTGAGATCTTCGACCGATTACTTTTGAGCTAGTGGCAAATGAAAATAAGGGCAAACTTCTGATTTGATCTTGTTAGCATTTGAAATTCTTTCTTTTGAGGGTATGTGAATTAGGATAGTTGGTGATTTTGATAAATTTAAAAAATGGGTCAAATGAGCATGTTTGGTAAACTAGTGGTTTTGACTCACTTCTTAAGGATTGATTGTTGTCACTTGATTATTCTTGTAACGCTAGTGCAATTCTTGAAGTGTGTCTGAATTAAGAGGATCGTTTGGAGAAAGTTCACTTGTGATCGACTAATTATTAGTACCAACCAAAATCATATTCCTTGTGCTTAAGTGAAAAATGTGATATGAAAATGATTGGATGTTCCTTGTGCTTGAAATAGTTAGAGTCTCATTGGAGTTTGATTGTAACTTACTTGAGGACAAGCAAATGCTTTAAGTTGGAGGTGTTGATAAGTGGTGAATTTACCACTTATTAGGGTCTCTTTTTCTATGCTTTTGGGTCTTCTAATTGTAATATAAGACTACTTATGGTGTGTTTTATCAATATTTCAGGTATATTGGGTCATGTTGTGAAGGCGGAGGAAATGGACAAAATCAACCAAAAGGAAGCAAAGAAGTAAACAACTACTATGAATGTTGCCAGGGGTGTCTCCCCTATGATGATTGGAGCGCAACAGCGGGTCCACCGCTGTGAAAGAATAATGCACCAGCAAAGTTTGCACTATTCCACTGAGTAGCACCTATGAAGGGAAAGCCACAGTTGCAGCTACGCACCAGTGAAGAAGTTTTGCACTTGCGGAGATCCTGACATCAACTGGGTTCCATGCCTGTGATACATTTACCGCCACAGTGGTACCGCATTTGTGATGAAAGTTCCACAGGTGCGGCTGATGAAATACAACTAACGTAGTTTGATCATTTCAAACTTTTACAAAACCCAATCTACATAAAACTCATCCAATTTTTTTTGGGAAGTATATTTTGGCCATTTTAGACCTATCTTTGGCAAGCTTGGAGAGCAAGCTCACACCCTACACCATTGGAGGGAAGATTGAATGTTTAGATTGTAAAATTCTTAATATTTTTCTTCAACTCTTGATTTGTATTGCTTAGTTATAGGTGTAGTTATTTATTTGAGATTTGTATATTGTGTTAGAGATAAACATTATTTGGGTTTGAATTCATATCTTGTGCTTTTACAATTAATTGAATATTTTCTAGTTTATGAATTGAGTCTTTGAATATCTAGTTAATCTCATGCTTGAATAGATTTCTAAGGGAAGTGATCAACCCTTAAACTTTCCTCTTTTACTTTGATTTAGCTTGAAAGAGTAAATCGAGGTTGGGGAAAGGTCAATTAGCATGTATTGGGGCTTTAAACCTCATGTAATGGATTTGAACTAGAAATAGGAAAATTCGAGTGTTGACCATAATTGGAATATCTTTGTTGATACTTAGCTAGGTTTGAAAGGGCTAGTTGAGAATGGAATATCTTTGTTGACACTTAGCTAGATTTGAATGAGCTAGTTGAGAAATACTCACTAATTATCGAGAGATATTAGTGAATACTTGAGATTCCAAGGAATATTTTGATCGACCCTCTATAAATTAGGAAGTACAAAATTTAATTGTAATGGATCATATGGTTATGAATTGAATCCCATTCCCAAATCCCAGTATTAACCTTGCTTGTTTGGTTATTGATCAAATCTATCTTCTATCTTAGTTACTTTTTATCGATGTTCGTGCTTCTAAACAAAAAACCCCCAAAATATTTTGTCTTTTCGCTCTTTAGACTTTAGTAAGTTGTTTTAATTCCTTATTTTCTCAATTTCCCTTTATATTGTTCCTTGTGGGATTCAACTCCGACTCTTGTTGGGTAACTTTTTTTGCGACGACCATAGCCACCTCCTTACCGGAGAGTTGTTTTTGACGTTATCAATCATAAACCACTAACTAAGCTCAGAATTGACCCTCAGAATTCACTCAAAACCTCGTGAACACAAATCAACTATGCTACTAGACTAAAATTAATATTTTGGACTCAATAGAATTAGGGATTCACCAGCGGGGGTTGTTATCAACAAATGCTAATTGAAGTCAACTCTAGGCTAAAACTTCCAACTTTCTAACAAACTACCCAAAACACATCTGAAAGCCTTGGGATTTGAACCAACAATTCTACTAGCCCAAAATCACATTTCAGAGCTAACAAAACTGATGAAGTCCTCATACGATGCCTAAATCTTGAGATGTTGACCAAATTCAACTATATTAATTTCAAAATGGAAAACTTGCAAAAACCCAACTAAATACCTTGGGAACTGCAACACCCACTCTCACAGACCAAAAATACCATAATAAAACGACAAGAAGGGGTAAAATAGTCAAAATGCATAAAAATCTAAAAATCATTACGAGGATTGTTACATTATCAACCACTGAAACACACATTTGTCCTCGAACGTAATAGTAAGTAAGGTACTTGAACTATCAAAAAGCTGGGGATATCTACTCTGCATGTCCGACTCTGTCTACCACATAGACTCCTCAACTAGATGATGCTTCCACTGAACCTTTACTGATGCTATCTCCTTAGATCTCAACTTCCTAACCTGCCTATCCAAAATAGCTATAGGCTCTTACTCAAAAATCAGATTTTGATCCAAATCCATCGAGTCCCACTGATCACATGAGAACCATTAAAATGGTACTTATTCAACATTGAGACATGAAAAACTGGATGTATGGATGAAAGACTCGGAGGCAAAGTAAACTGATATGCCACCTCCCTAATACGTTGGAGAATCTCAAAAGGACCAATGAATCATGGTCTAAGCTTACCCTTCTTCCCAAACCTCATCTCACCCTTCATGGATGATACTTTCATCAAGGCCCATTTATCAACCATGAACTCTAAGTCACAATCCTCCTATCAGCACAACTTTTCCATCTACTCTGGGCTGTTAAGAGCCAACGATGTATCAAGTTCACCCTATCCATCTAATCCCACAATAGATACATACTCTAAGGCCTAACCTCGAAGGAATCAAACCAACCAACCAACGATCTACACTTCCACACATACCACACCACGAATGGTGCCATCTAAATATTGGAATGATAACTGTTGTTGTAGGCAAACTCCACCAAAGGGAAGAACTGATCCAATAGCCACCTAATTCAATCACACAATCCCGAAGTATGTCCTTCAAAACTTGAATAGTCCACTTTGACTGACCATCCATTTGCGGGTGAAAAGTTATACTTATCTCCAACTGAGTATCCAACTCTCGCTGCATAGAACTCCAAAAGTGTAAAGTGAACTGAGTGCCTCTATATGAAATGATGGAGATGGACACACCATGCAACTAAACTATCTCTTGAATGAAGATTTTTGCTAACTTCTCCGCATTGTAAGTTACCTTAACTGGAATCAAATGAGCTGATTTGGTCAATCTATCCACAATCACCATAATGGAGTCAAACTTCCACAAAGTCTGAGGCAACCAAACCATGAAGTCTATAGTGATACAGTCCCATTTCAACTCAGGTATATGCATCTTTTGAGTCATACTACCCGGTTTCTAGTTCTCATACTTCACTTGCTGAAAATTCAAACACTTAGCCATAAACTCCATAATGTCCCTCTTTATCTTACACCACCAATAATGCTTCCTCGGGTCATGATACATCTTCGATGCACCCAGATGAATAAATACCTCAAACTGTGAGCCTTCTCCATGATCAATCTAGTTAAGTCTCCAACTTGAGGAACATAAATCTGACCCTTGATCCTCAAAACACTCTCTGGATCAAGAATTGCTTCTTTAGCTTCACCATTCAATACTTTATCCTAAATTATGTATAACTTCCCATCGTCAAACTACATATCATTAATCTCCAAACATTAAACATCCATGGATAAAGATCGCTCCTCAGCCACTAACAAAGCAAGACTACCCATACCCACCGCCTTTCTACTCAAGGCATCCGCCACTACATTGGCCTTGCCTGGATGATAGAGAATAGTCATGTCATAATCCTTATATAACTCCAACCACTTGCACGGTCTTAGATTCAAATCCTTCTATATGAAAATATACTAAAGGTTGTGATGATCAATGAACACCTAAAAATAAACCCAATATAAATAATGCTGCCACAACTTCAAAACAAATACCACAACCACTAACTCCAAATCATGAGTGGGGTAGTTCTTCTTATGAGTTTTCAACTATATCAAAGCACATGTTATAACCTTCCTTTTCTGCATCAAAATACCACTAACACCAACTCCTAAAGCATCATAATACACGGTAAAACCTTCACCTTTTACAAGTAATGTAAAGATAGTTGCTGAAGTCAACAAAGCCTTGAGATTTTGAAAGCTCACCTCACACTCATTGGTCCACTGAATAACTATACTCTTCTAAGTCAACTTGGTCAATAGAGATGCAATAGAAGATAAACCATGCACAAACCATCTATATATGTAGGCAAACCCATAAAACTCTGAATCTCAATAGGGGAGGCAGGCCTAGCCTAATCTTGAACTACATCAACCTTGGCTGGATCGACCATAATACCATCCTTAGTCACAACATGACCCAATAAAGACATAGAATTAAGACAAAACTAACACTTTGAGAACTTAGCATAAAACATCTCATCCCTCAGCCTCTGGAGCCTAATCCTCAAATGCTCACAAGATCTGCCTCACTCTTAGAATATACCAAGATATTATCAATGAATATAATCATCAAAGAGTAAAGATGTGGTCGAAACACCTCATTCATCAACTCCATACATGCTGCTGGGGAATTAATCAAACCAAATGACATAACCAAAAACTCATAATGGCCATATCGAGTTCAAAAACCTATCTTAGGGATATCCAAAGCCCTAATCCTTAACTGATGGTATCCCAACCTCAAGTCAATATTTGAAAACACCGAAGCACCCCGAAGTTGATTGAATAAATCATCAATGTGCAAAAAAGGATACTTGTTCTTGATAATCACCTTTTTTCATTGTGGATAATCAATACGCATATGCATAGAACTATCCTTCTTCTTCACAAATAACACATGAGCACCCAAAGGCAAAACACTAGGTATAATAAATCCTTTATTCAATAAGTTTTGCAACTGATCCTTCAACTCCTCTAACTCTGGCGGAGCCATCCTATAAGGAGGAAAAGATATGGGCTTAGTGCCCGACTCCAAATCAATGCCAAAATCAATATCTCTATCTGGAGGAATGCCCGACAGATTTGTAGAGACCATATCCTGAAACTCTCTAACCACCTTCATTGGCTCCAAATAAGGCGTGTTAGTTCTAGTATCACAAACATAAGCCAAGTAATATAAGCACCCCTTCTCCAACAAACACTGATCCTTAAAAAAGAAATCACCTCTTAGGATATAAATCCTGGGTACCCTTCCACTCAAACCTAGGCACACCTAGCATAACTAAAGTGACCATCTTGGCACTATAATCCATAAGATCATAATATAGAGAAAGCCAATCCATGCCCAAAATCACATCAGAATCTACCATATCTAGAATAATCAAGTCTACTCAAGTATCATGTCCTAAAAAAATTACAACACAGGATTGGTACACTCGATCTACCACTAAAGAATCACCTATTAGGGTAGCAACATGAATAGGTATAAAAAGAGACTCACACATTATTTTAAGACCCAATACACAGTATGTCGACACATAGGAGAAAGTAGAACTAGGATCCAGTAATATTAAAGCAGGTCAATGACATACTAAGATGATACATGTGATAATCGTATTGGAGGACTCTGCCTTAGGTCTACTCGGAGAAGCATACACTAATCCATATCTCCTATTGACTAAAAAACTCCTCTACCACCTCCTTGATCGAGTGGTGGTGCACCTCTACCTGCCTAAGATCTACTCTGACCCCTAGGTGAGGGTGCTACCGCCTTAACTAGGGCCTGAGAACTCTATTATCGACCCTACCTCTATGTCTAGAATAATCCCTCTTTAGATGCTCTGGACTACCACACTCATAACAAGACCTGGGGGGATAATCATCTGCTGAGAAGACCCTGAATAACCCAAATGGCCACCACGGGCTGAGAACCTCTAGGAAGAACAATGGGAAGTCTGCCCTAGGCTGAAAGAGTTTTTTCTGGGATACCCTCCCTTGTGTGCTTAAAAGGCTGCATGAACTGGTCTACTATACTGAGGATGAAAACCTTTCCTGAAAGAACCCCTACCTATGGATGAGGTACCAATGAACTAATCAAAAGTGCGGGACCTCTTGTCCCTCAAAGCCCAAACTCCTTACGCTGCATGAGCTAAAAGTCATTGGTCGTCTTAACTACCCTTTGAAAATTAGTCTCTGACTGAGTTGTAAAAAACACCGCCTCCCAAATCTGTATATCCTCTTGATCTCATTCGGTAAAATAACCAAGCCATAGCGAGACAATGCATAGAATTGAGTCTGATACTCATTCATCAAGATCTTGTCCTGAATCAAGTGCTCAAACTAATGCCTACACTCTACCCTCAAGCTATGAGGGACAAACCAATCAAGAAAAACCTACACAAATAACTCCCAAGTCATAGAAGGAGATCCTACTAGTTTAGAGTCAACATAGGAATGTGACCACTGCTTGGCAAGGCCACGCATCTGCATAGCTGTATAATCGACCCTGTGAGTTTGTACCAACCCTATACTGTGAAGCCTCTCATGATAACTCACCAGAAACTCATAGGCATCCTTACACTGACCACCCTGAAACTAAGGTGGGTTCATATTTTTGAACCTCTCAAATCTCCTCTGCTTCTCATCAGACATTACTGGCCTAGCCACTCCTGTAGCTCATGCACCCGATAAAGGCATACCATTAAATCTAGCTGTTGTGGCCTTTTTCTGGATCGCTGGTCCATGAAAGACTGGAATAGGTTGTTGATATGGGGTTTGAGCCGTAGGTCTAGTATATGAACCCTCTAGAGTAGCAGACATACCCTTTAACAAACACAACACACGAACAAGGTGTTCTGAAGTACTAGAGTAGCTACAAATCTATGTGGAGCTTGACCTGGGCCCACCTCCACAATTGGCACCTGATCATCCTCGAGCACCTATTCACCCTCAAGAGACTCTGCCCTAGCTGGAATATGAGCAACTTCCTGAGCTTTACCCCTAACATGACCTCTACCATGGCCCCTGCCTTGTTCGCGAGTCTCAATATAGGCAATAGGCATGAGTGCTTGAATGGGCTCCTGACTTCTCTCTATAGCAGCATGAGTCTTCACCATCTGTAAGAGAATGAAACACAAATATCAATAACTAGTGAATCCATTTTTTTGCACAATAAGAAATAAGGAAGGAAATTTCCTATTGTCTTGTAGCTTCTTAAAGATAAATAACGGACGTCTCTGCACTGATCCGCAAGACTATACTAGACTCGGCTTGTACTTGTGATACCAATTAACCTACTGATCTAATACTAATTTTGTAATGACCCAAAACATTGTTATGATGACACCTATCACACCCACCCTGATTTGTAAGCCAAACCCCTCACAAACATCAAAGACTGACAGAAATAGAAAGAAGAAGAATAGACATAATACTATATCCCAGAATAGTCTCATAAAATAACAAAAAAAGGAATATGAAAGTCAACAACAATCCCAAGGTCTGGTAATCACAAGGTACAAGCCTCTAAGAGCAATACTACAAGTAAATACATCACGAAGTCCATAGTATGTCAAAATAATAGAAGATAATCAAAATGAACTAAAGAGACCCCGTAGGCACTAGAGCAAAACAACCACAACCTCCGAAGCTCAGGAAACACCCAAACACGGACTCGAACGCAGCTTTCATGGATATAAGTTCCACACCTGCACATAAATGCAAAAATACAGAAGCGTGAGTACCAAACAACCTGTACTCAGTAGCATCATCGACTGACCCTAATTCAAAGTGATAGCGAGAACCACCTAAGATATTACTACCATCTATAATCCCGAACACCTGCAAACAGGAAGGCCACACCTAGATTAGCATATACTAACAAATATAAGGCACATAAACACTATTCAAGTCCACAAGTCCTCATTTCCATGCTAACAACAACAAATCACCAACCATATTATGCAATCATAACAAAGACAATCAAATAGAAATGATGAGATAGATGGAATATGATGCAATAAATGCTACAATATATACCAGTATATATATACCCCTTCCATGTATAGATAGCTGGGACCAATGGGGAACTCGCGAGGTCCATATACTCATCCCAAATAGTTTTCCATCAGGCATGAAAATCATGAATCCATCGGGAACCATTTCTTATTAGGCCACCCAAAAATATTTCACATTGGGCATGCAAGTCAAAATTTAATGAAATTCACTCGGAACACTTTTCCATTGGGTATGCAAGTCATTTTAAAACATCATCCTAAAAAATGTCATTTTATCTATGCCATGATATGAATATGAGTGAGTATATGCAATTCACAATGATAAGAGGAACAAAAATATCTTAATCCAGAGACACAAGGCCATACTCAACTCAGAAACACTAGCTACAAGTCCAAATATCATTGGTCTAGCTCATAAGACTCAATTTTTGCGCATAAGAGGATTTACTATCAATATCAACACTTATCAAGTCTGATAGAATCTTTAATCCACTTTTTACACCAAAATCCAACAATTAAGAACAGGGGAAACAATCAAATAAAGGCAAATATTCCATTTTAAACCCCTTTTAACACACTGGTACCTACATTGATGCTCGTTATTCCATTAATATAGGACCCCTATCTTTCTATTACTCCCTATACACAATACTATCACATAAACACTTCAAAAGAGAGTTAAAGAAAGTCTCAACTTGACTTAATTAGTATGGACTAATTACATGCCTATTATGCCTCGGTCGACAATAGAACTAGAGTTGTCAAGTTTTACTTTCCCATTGAGCCTGTCTTAGAATGGCAGGGTAGCCTTCCTATGTCAGAAGGTCATTTCATACCTTACCTTAAGGCCAAAGAGATGATCTCAATTGGGGGAATCTACCATATAGTTTGAGTTAAGGATTCTGAGTCTAAGACCTCATCTCTCCAATCAGTTCCAGTAGTTAATGATTTCCCAAAAGTGTTTCCCGAGGATCTACCAGGAGTCTCTCCTGCGTGAGAGATTGACTTTGGGATATACCTTCTTCCAGATACGCAACCCATATCTATTTTGCCCGATAGAATGGATCTAGTTGAGCTTAAGGAACTGAAGGATCAGTTGAAAGACCTCCAAGATAAGGGTTTTATCAGACCCAACATCTCTCCATGGGGTGCTCCAGTCCTCATCGTGCGTAAGAAAGATGGCTCCCTCAGAATGTGCATTGACTACCGTCAGTTGAACAAGGTCACAATCAAGAATAAGTATCCCATTTCTACGATTGATGACTTATTTGACTAGCTTCAGGGTGCCAATTACTTTTCTAAGATCGACCTCAGATTTGGTTATCATCAGCTCAAAGTTAGAGAATGTGACATTCTGAAGACAACCTTCAGAACTCAATATGGTCACTATGAATTTATGGTCATGTATTTTGGACTAATGAATGCTCCTGCAACTTTTATGGACTTGATGGATAGGATATTCAAACAGTGTTTGGATATGTTCGTCATTGTCTTTATAAATGACATGCTTATCTATTCTCGGAGAGAGGAGGAGCATGCAAACCATTTGAGGGTTGTCGTGCAGACTCTCAAGGATCACCATTTATTTGCTAAGTTTCAAAAAGGGATAAAACAAAAAATTTGAAAAGAAAAACAAGATGGTTTTCAACACCTTAAATTATTCCAAACTTAAAGAAAGTTCTAAAATAATTTAAGAAAATAAACAGAGTTGCTACTTAATTTTTATAAAGAAATCAAGAAAACTTGAAAGAATTTCAAAGAATTAAAAACATAAATAAGTTTTTAAAATTAGAGAGAATGGATAAGGGTTCAAGTAACATATTAAAAAAGATTTTAAGGCACTTAAGAACATCTGTTACAAAAATAATTGACCAAAAATAATTTTGACTAACTTAATAAAAAGAACTAACATTTGCAAAGAGTCAATTTCATGAAAACAAATAACATATTTAAAAGATTTTGAAAATAACATGATTTCAAACAAAGACATAATTTATTTTAAAGAAGAAAATCACTTAAGGAGATGTGAATTATTTTAGAGAAAAAGAACATATTTTGTTATTTTCGAATTGAGAGTGTAAAAATAAAGAGTTGCAAATTTATTTGAAACAAGACTATTTAAGGATGAATGATTATTAAAGAGTACAACTTTAATGAAAAATGTCTAATTGAAGGAAAGAGTTTAATGAAAAATACAACTCGAGGAAAAGACTTTTAAGAAATACTAATTTTGAGGGTTAAGGAATTATTTTACTAATTTATTCAAATATAAAGTAGAAAGAAAACAAAGCCAACCAAGAAAAATAAGACTTTTTAAAACAATCATTTGGAATTAATGTAACTAAATAGCAGAAAATTTGACTAATTAACAAACATACAGAAGGCCCTTTAATATTTTAAAGGAAAATCAATTTACATGAGAGATTATTTAAAGGGAGAAATTATTTCATCATTTTGAATAAAAATTAATACAAGAGTTCATTTTAATCCATTTTCAACAAGTAGAAATTAAGTGAGAATCCCAATCAAATAAAGAAAAAAAAGTAAGGATACAATTAAAATGACAATATTTAGGGGATCTATTTAGATTAATTAATTAAAGTTAATTAATTACAAATGATTAACATGGATGAATTACAAATAAATAAGAAAAATAGTTGAGATTTGGCCCCTTTTGGCCCATTTGTTTTGTCCAGCTTTGGACTTTGGTTTATGGACATGAGTCCATCTTTCTTCCTTGTACACCTTCAGGTATATCATCTGTATACCAATTCACCTTTTTGCTTCTTAGACTTGTATCTTTGCATATTATCCCCTGTTTCATGTATCAGTCCACTCTCAAACTTGGATTGAAGTTTTGACTCGATGAAAATCCAAAGTAGGCCAAACGAATGATGCAGGGAGGAAGAGAGTCCATGACGACTCATTGAGGACATCACATGTGCAAATAAAAAAAAAGAAGAAAAGAATTAGTATACTTTCTAATTAATTGATTAAAAATAAGTTTTGTCAACCATCAATTATTCAAAGTAAAAGAGATGCAGTAGAACATTTTTTTGAAAAAAGACCAAGTGAAAATGAGGGAACAAGAAGGCATGTTGCAACTTTCAAATAGTAACTTAACCAATTTAAGAGAAGGGAAGTAGAGAGGAGTAATAAGATATTGATCGTGAACTTAAAACATCCAAACACACCTGGAGTTTTCATATCAAGCTTATGACAACATTCTTGGAGTTAAAGGAAAATCATTTATCAATACATGATTTGGATTTAGACAGATAAGCAAAGCTCCAAACTTGGTCCTTTCTGAGAGCAGTAAACTGAGACAACAAGTCGAAGATGATGACTCCACTAACTCTATAACTCCAATTTCGCTCCTAAATCACAGATGCAGATTCAAATTTAATGAGAGTTCTTTGATTTTTCTTAAGGTATAAGGAATGCCCATTCAATACCGAAAAATCTCAAAAAAATATTGATTATGAACCCCTTTCAATGGAGAACCAAATGGGGTATTTATAGGAAATGTTGGGTCTGATTTTGGGGGAACATGCTTAGGGAATTTTTGGGATTTTGAATATTGAATTCGATTCCAGCAGATTGAGACATGTATGTACCTTTGGGGTCATTTTTTGATGAATTTCGCCTGATTTCTTAGAGAGGAACATTGGAGACGATGAGGTGGACGTTCGAGAATCTTTTAGAAGCTTCTGGATCTGTCAGCTCGAAAACTTGACGGAGACAGAGCGATTGTTGATGGATTTTTACGAATTAAGGCATCATTTGATGCGTTGTTTTGGGGTTATTTGATGGAATTTTTGGTTCTGAGTTTGTTTATCGTTGGGGGCATCTTTTGTTTTTGTTCGAAGAAGCGGAACGATAAGGAGAGAGAAGAGTGATGAGGTGAGTGTGCATGTGAGGGCATTGTGCGGTCTTTTTCTCAGAAAAAGGGGTGTGTGTGAGTTATGTAGGAGGTGTATGTATAAGAGGGAGTTGGGGCGGGTATTATTTTAAGCTTGGGCTGGGTGTATTATTTTTGGGCCAAATCATTTGGCTGATTTAGAGGGTGGAAGTCCAATTAAATTTAGCCAAGCTAAATTAATAGAATGGCCAAATTAAATTAATCGAAACTACATATGAGACGAGTTCATCTTTCGAATTAATTAAATACGCTTCTAATATCCACAATTGACAAATAACTATCTTACTAAAATTTAACCTATTTAAAATCAAAGAATTAAATATACCTTCAATTCTTGATTTTAAATTAATTTTGAGAAAAAATAGAGCATTTTTTTTTAATTCAAACACTTTTTTTAACCAAAATAATTTTTAGAGTATTTCTTTAAATAAAAATTCATATAATTCCATATATTTAAATATGGAAATATATATTTTCACCTGAGAATGTCAAATTAGGCCTGAAATTGATCTCGAAATTCCTTTAATTTTATAAGATAATTATTTCAAAATTGTTTAAAAATAAAGAAGCTGAAAATTAATTGGATTGTGGAAGGTAAAAATTGGGTATCAACAACTACCTCTCCCTTTTGGTAAGGTGGATGCAAGAAACCTTGGGCAAAAAGAATTGACGTTCCCAATTTCATACGACCACATATTCATCTCTCGAAAGTGATTGATTTTAGCACAAATTTCAAGAAATTATGGCCAGACGCCGATATCATACTTTCTATATATCTCAGGTTACATGAGAATTCAGGCCACTTATAGTTCAAGATGCTTGATTTTACGTACAATCTTCAAAGAATTCCAAAACTATTCTGATTTTAGATTAAGGAGAGACGGGAAAGCTGGGGAATAAGAAGATTGGAGGGAGTTTGGAGTGCAACTGAGTTTTCATCATAGAGTCCACCTACATATCCCAAGACTCAGGGAATTAGGTTGCTTGTAGTTTGGCTCAATCAGTGGAAAAAGTTATCTTTATGTTAAGACAACCTTTGGCTCTGGATAAGTGATAAATAATTGAGTTATGGCAAAGAGGCTTGCAATCATCTTAATTACAAATATGAGGCCCTCACATCCATAGATAAGAGCTACATGGACATAAATTTCAAAGCTCTAGGTGTATTATCATCCGGATTTGAAGAAAAGGGATATTGCTCTCACAGTGAGTTTAGAAATTACTCTGGATGCGAAACTGAAACTGAAAAAATAAAGGAATACCCACATGCCTTCTGATAGGGGTGTAGATTGATTGAAGTGGAAGTCGATCCTCAAATCACATCCATCCTCAAATCACATCCAAAGAGCTTGGTATTCCTTTCCAGACTATATCTCAGTTTGCTGCTAAGAAAAAGTTTCACGTTGTGCTGCGTCTTTTTTTGTGTCGTCCGCACTTGTGGTTTTTTTTTTGAGAATTTTATCCTCACGGATGCTCTTGGAAATATCTCAAAACAAGATTGTCATTGGTTACATAATTCCACATAAAGATATAGTTTCTTTACCATACCTCCTTCTAGGACTATGTCTCAGTTTATTCACATTGTGCTATGTTCTTTTTGGCGTAATCTGCACCTGTGATTTTGTTTTAAGCATTTCATCCTCTTGGATGATCTCGACAACATTTGGAAAAAGATTTGTTAGTAGAAAATACAATAGAAATAGATAGGTAGTGTCTCTTATGACATTTTTTTGTATTGTCTGCTCGGGTGAAAATGCCTTCCTTCCTAGTTCTTGTTACAAGGAAGAGCAGTGCTTCGTGGTATATGATGATTTTGTGGATGCCTGCATATTCTCATTAATGAGACTTGGCAGTGTTATATATTATGTGTATTTTTGTTGTTGCAACTTGGCACTTTGTGCATTTGTAACACCCAAGAATCTGAACCAGCTACTTGACTGTACATAGTAGGAAAAATTGCATAAAATTTCAAGTTTTCAGAAACCACTGTCAAGATCACGGACCATAGTTCAGAACCACTACCCTTGATCTGACCCGTGGTTTGACCTCTAGTGTTGGTCCCTTTTAGTCCATGGGTAACTTCACGGACTGTGGTTTGAAACCACGGACCGTCCTCTAACTTGTGGACTTATTCATCAGAGAGGTGCCAGTTTCCTACCTTTAAAACATGGATGGAACCACGGACTGTAGTTTAGAACCATGGTCCGTCCTGTCGCCAGTGGTTCCTCTTATTAGAGAACCCTCAGCTTAAGGTCCAAAAACCACGATTCGAACCACAAACTGTCATTCAGAACCATGTTTCGTCCTGTGACTCTTGGAATTAGCAGATTAGAGGACCCCCCCGAACTCAGGGATAGAACCACATATCAGTCGACGGTCCATCATTCATCCGTGGTTCGATGTTTTGAGAATTTGAGCAGTTTTCTTTTAATTTCTCAGGGGTATTCCAGACTTTTTCTATCCCTTTTAAAGGCTAAGCTACGACGTTTTGACTAGCCTAAGTTGTACTTTAAGCCAAAAACTACCCAAAACCCCTCATTCCCTAAGATTAAACCGATACTTAGCAAATTTTAGAAAAAAGAAACACTTTTTCCTCTAAAGAACAAGCAAAAAGGTTTTCGCAAGTTCAGGCTTCAATCCCAGGATTTCCTCCATAGATTCTCTTCCAGGTATGTGGGATTTCACCAATGGGTTCCTTTCACCCATTGAGTCCTTAAATACAACCCATTTCTTCAGTTTTCAGTTAGTTCTTTAGACCTAGGGTTACTGAATTCTATGCAATTAGTGTAATTTACTTCTATTATTGTATATCAGATTCCTCATGTGTTTCTTGGGAACCCAAGATAGTTATATACTCAAAATTCCATAGCCCTAGCATGTGTGTAATTTCAGTACCTTAAATTCATGCATGCTAAATAGATGTTGCAGTCAGTTATATTTTAGGCTTAGAATGCTATCAGTTTTTAGTATTATTATATTGCATTCTCAGATTAAATCAGTATTTGAGCTATACAGTATTTTCAATTTTGCATTCATTACTTTTATATCCAGTTGAGAGTAGGCTTAGCACCGAGCGAACGAAGGGATGAAGGCTCACCCGTCAGTTTAGGCTGAGACCTTTAGTAGAAGTCCATAAGTCCCAGAACTACGGCGCCACTGTAGGTTCTAAAAGGGTCACCCATAAGTTTAGGCTTGACACCCTAGTCCCTTGTTGGACATCAGATTAGTGGATCCATGCCAGATCATGTTTGTACCCTTGGCAAGGTATGAACACCCTCCCATCCAGGGTTACAGGTTGAACCCATAGTTAGCTCATCTTGGGGTATGTCAGTTAACAGTAGCTCCCACAGTTCAGATTTAGTACATGCATTAACCATGTATTTCAGTATTCAGTTTATTTAGTTTAGTTCAGCATGTTACAGCTCATGTTAGATACTTGGTCATTGTATTAAGTTTATCTCTCAGTTCATGCTTCAGTATATATATTCCATGTTCAGTATTCATGTTTACAACTTTGCATATATCCCGCATGCTCAGTACATTCAGAGTACTGACACATACTTTTGTGCTATATGTAATCATGATGTAGGTTTAGGTGCTCAGTATCCAGACCGTGTATAGTGCGATTCTCCAGTACCTACTCAGCAGCTCAGTGGTGAGTCCTCATAGTTCGAGGGCGATAGTCAGGCTCATTTATTCAGTCTTTACTTTTAGTTTTCAGACTTTTGGGGTTAGCTGGGGGTTTGTACCAGCAGCTCACTTCAGTTAGAGGCTTTCAGACATAGCATTAGTTCAAGCTTTTGCAGTCAGTATTGGCTTTGACCATTATCAGATTTTCTTATATATTCAAATTATTATTGGGTTATTGTTTTCTTACTTATTTACCTAAACCAGTTAGCTTCCGCATAGTTAGTACATATATTTAGAAATGCCTAGTTATGCCAGAGCATAGGTTAGGTTAGGGTCACTTATGACTCTAAGCACCGTGTTTTGCCTAGGGGATAGCCTGGGGAATGACAAACTTGGTATCAGAGTATCAGGTTCAAGTGTACTAGATTGTCTGAAAGCCACGTCGAGTAGAGTCTTTCTCGTGGGTGTGAAGCGCGCCACACTTATGAGGGAGAGGCTACAGATGTCATTAGGAAAACTTTCCTTCTTTCTTTTCCATCTCATGCTATAAAGTATGAACTCTATTTAATCTCCTTATGACTTGTGTTCTATGTTTTGTAGAAAATGCCTCCCAGAAGAGCGAACAGAAGGCAAAATGAAAACAGGAATGGCAATAAACAAGCACCACCAACTCTAGCAAACCCCCTGAATGAGCAAGTCACTCATGCAGAGTTCAGGGCTGCCTTTCAGGTGCTTTCTTAGGCCATGACCGCTCAAGTTAACCAGCAGGTTGTAGAACCAGCCTCACCTTAGAATACCTCCGCAACAACTAGGGTCTGAGATTTCATTTGGATGAATCCTCCAGAGTTTCATGGTTCCAAGTCTGAGGAGGATCCACAAGAATTTCTTGAGGACATTCAAAAGGTGACATAGATTATGGGTGTCACCACGGTTGAAAGTGAAGAATTAGCCGCTTACCAACTGAAAGGAGTCTCTCATACCTGGTATCAGCAATGGGAGGAGTCTTGTGGTACGAATGCAGGCCCAGTGGTTTAGAATCTCTTCAAGACTGCATTTTTGGACATGTTTTTCCCACTTGAACTCAAGGAAGCCAAGGTTCAAGTGTTCATCAACTTGAAGTAGAATGATATGAGCGTGAAGGAGTATTCTCTCAAGTTTACTCAACTATCCAAGTATGCTCCGTCAATGTTAAGCTGACTTCAGAGCTCAGATGTTTAAGTTCGTGTCAGGTGTCTCGAACGATGTGGTTAAAGAATCTAAAACCTCCATGTTGGTGAAGGAGATAGACATCTACAAGTTGATGACTCATGCCCAACAGATTGAGGAGGAAAAGATCAAAGCAAGGGGAAGAGAAAACAAGAGGGCTAGAACAAGTGACTTTAGTTATTCTCAGCAGAGGTTGGATGGTGGTAATCGCTCTCAATTCCGCCAGAAATCTTTGGCTCCAGCCCCATCTACTGATAGTACCCCAGTGCCCAAGTTCAGACAGGATCAATGGGATAGGGCACCAAGCTCTAACTCCCAAGGTAGTATCACCAGTGTGCACACTCATCCAATTTGCAAGAAGTGTGGTAGAAACCACCCAGGTGAGTGCATGGAAGGTAGTAGGAACTATTTTGGATGTGGTAAATCAGGTCACAGGATAAAGGATTGCCCAGCAATTTCATAGAGGGGCAGAGATACTCATCAGCAGAATCAGGCTAACTCTACACCAGCTCTTGCAGGTCGACAGACTCAGCAGGGTGCCTCATCTAGTGCAGGTGGCGGTCAATGCCAGAACATACTCTATGCTCTTCAGACTCGAAAGGACCAAGAGGATTCTCCCGATGTGGTCACAAGTACGTTACGAGTTTTCCATATTAATGTATATGCCTTGTTAGACCCCAGAGCTACGTTCTCTTTTGTAACCCCATATATAGTGGTAGATTTTGGTGTCATTCCAAAAATCCTCCTAGAACTCTTCTTAGTTTCTACTCTAGTTGGTGATTCACTTATAGCTAGACGGGTATACAGAAATTCCCCGATCACAGTTGATACACCCAAATTACACCTCTAAAAGAAGCGTAAGCGGTCGTTGTTCAAATATAGAACCCAACTAAGGTTGGGGTCGATCCCACAGGGAATATGGTAGGATTATGTTCGATTAGTGTTTACTCGTGCTCGTAGTCATTTATTTCCCGCAAAAGGGGTTTTTAAAGTAACAAGTAGTAATTGAACTTAGAATGTAAACAAGTAACACATGACAATTTTAAGAATTGTAATCAATGGGTGAGATGACTAGGGTAGTGTTCCCCATGAGATCATAACTTAGTAAAGCGTTGTACTTAGTAAAATAGTTTGGTGCTTAGCATGCAGGATTAGTAAGTTAGGTTCACCTAATTCCTTGGTCTGGCAACTAGGTGAATTTTACCACACGCCTTAGTCCGGCCGCGGGTGTATGCTTTTCTAACCCTTACCTTGGATCCCAGATTAGCTATTCCCGGACAAGGTCAAGCTATTAGATGAGGGTTGGTAGCCTAAAATATCCGTTGTAAAACAACCCTTTTCCTATATGTTACCTCCTTGGTCCGGCAAGTAAGGATAAGGCTAGTTCTAACATTGTGCACTGTTAAAAACAGTCAAAACGAAGGGAACAACAATACATACATAAACACCACCCTAGATTACCTAAGTACTTTGCCTACTTCCTTAATCCTTTATGGTTCCCAGAACCCTAGTTGTGGGTTTAGCTACTCATGTTCATAAGTACACACTTAATGTTTGTTTGAACACTCATCAATAGATACTTGCAAGTAGGAATAAAGAAATCCGGAATCTTGAAGAACAATATCAAGAACACTTCAATTAATCAAGAACTTGTGTTTAAAGTCAACACCAAAATAACTATATGAAAATATTATCTAACAACCGTGTAACCAATGTGTAACCACCGTAAATAAAACCTAAGGGAAAGTATTTTTAGACAAAGAGACCAAATCCTAATAAAACTAGGAGAAGCTGGACACGACAGATCCGACGAGATGCCTCACGGGCCGTCGCTGGTGTGACGGGCGTCGAGGGTGCCCGTCGGCCATGTTCACATCTTCAAAAAATCCTCCTGCCATGATATCATGGGCGAATGCGATGGGACGTCGCGGCTACAATTCCCATCGCATTTCCCACATCATTTGCTTTAAGTTATTCTCCAACTCTCCTACCCTATTTCCACGGGCGGCAACGATGGGTCATCGGGATTGTCACAGGAGTCGTTAGCTCTTTGCATGTCTCCTTGGAGCATTTCGACGGGCACAATGATGTCCCGTTGTGTCTTATACGGGCATCGTACCAGCCCATCGAGCTCCTCTGTCTTAGCAAATCCCTGCTTCCTTGTTCCAACTGCTTGCCCCACGGGCCGTCGTGGGTGTGACGCCCGTGGTGGCCTATCTTTTGCCCAAAAAACTGTAACTTTTGGCACTTTTATCTATTTCATACTTTGTCCCTGCACAACTAACAAACGACATTAAATCCAATAAAATGTACTCAAGAACTCCCAAAAATCCTTCGTTTTAAGCGTCAAAAGTGCCGTCAAATCCTGGCACATCAACACCCTCAACTTAGAATCTTTGCTTGTCCTCAAGCAACATACTAAACAAAACTAAACGACGCTTAAGCAGAAGAAGACAAGGAACTATGGCAGTCATATAATTTAGCAATTCAATACACAACAAGTATCCCCCTCTTTTTTCAATACAAAACCAGTGCATATGTTCCGTTCATCAAGACAACACAAAAGGGATCCATGGATGACATTATATTATCAATAGATGACCTAGCATACACATATGAGACCTAGCATACACATATTATCAAGTTGCTCTAGTGCCCTCACCACAAAGAAGTCTCGTTCGCACAATAACACAGTTAAATTTTAGGGACTGAACTAAACACTCACACTCACAAAGATATTCAAGCAATGCGTGCACAATACCATAGGCTTGCCCTTATTTTCTATGCCTCGGTTTTTTAACAATTGGATTAGGATAACTATAGGACTTTACTCGGCTTGTAACGTAGGCTCGGGGACGGGTATGGTAGATATAGGAATAGTGACTAAGCCCTCCTTGACACTACGCTATCTTGCTTCCACTTATCAGACCAACTCTATTCTCTTCTTCCCTTTTTCTCCCTTTATATTTCTTCTTTTTCAAGTGACGGGCGCGACTTTTGTTTCAAACTCAACTATTTTCTCAAATTTTCTTTTTCTTTCTTTTTTTTTCCTTTGTTTTTTTTTCTTTTTTTTTTCTTTTTTTCTTTAACATAGCTGTCGCATCCATTAATTCTCCTTTTTTTATCTCTAACCTCTTTTATTCATACCCACACTTCTCACTTTCCTCTACAGTAGCCACCCTCAACTTAGGCGATTTGCCTGAGTTGAGGTACACAATGTCCAAGGAGGGACCAGGGCCAAACTAAAGGTTCACAAAAAGAAACAGGGAAAGTGATTAGGCTAAACAACAAAAAAGGTCAATGTAGGCTCAAATAAAGGATCAAAGGGTTTTCACATCATTTGGTCGGTCATTTGGGATAAAGTGGGTTATTTCAAAAACGACCTATGATCCTTTCCTAACCAACTATCCTATGACCTAGGCAAGACTAACCGGACAAGTGCTAGATTGGCACACAAAGCAAGAACAAATCAAATTAAGCTCACACACACATGGCACAGAGTCAAACAATCACATGCTACCTATTAGGTTCGTACTCTAGCTTAAGCCATTCATCAGATCGATCAACACAATGTCATGCACAGATCCACAATGGTTAGTCTATCAAAAATAGATACTATTATGTCACATAAAAATTTGGACGGGAAACATTTTTCAATCAAAAATCTAATTCAAAATCACATCATATACTGCACTAAGTTCCTTTTTTTCTTTTACTACATACAACCTATAATAAATGTGCCAGTTCAACAGAAATTAAGATCCTTAGGGAAAGAACACAGGCAATAAAATTCCAAGGATTCAGGTACCTTGTGGGTACCCTCATGGGTTGCCTCCCATAGAGCGCCTGATTTAACATCGTGGCATGACCCGAGTCTCTTCGCTACTGAGACTTCGCTAAGAGGCCCATCAAAAACATGCTAACCCAATACTGCCCCCACCCCACCAAAAATAAATGGGCATTGCCCTCAATGCACAAAAAAAAGGGAAGGGAACATACCTGTGGCGCCTAAGCACCGATATAGGGTGTCACATCCTTCAGGACCTCAAGATTGGTGCCTGTAGTACTCTCATCAACCGAGGCTACCTCTACAATACTCTCATCAATAGTAATAGCTACCCGAGCAGCTCCAACAACATCCTCTCCCACAATGGGGTCTAAACAAGGTACTTCTAATGTTCCAACAATACCACTCACCAAACCACCTCGGCCAACACCATCAACTTGAATCTAATATGCTGCCAAGGACTCTTTTTTTGCTTTCTCCAGCTCGCGTCTTGACCTCTTCTCAGCTCTCTCCACTTTCTTCTTTTGAGACTTTGGGCTAAGAAGAGCATCATCACCTTGAACCTTCTTGTCTCTGCTCTTTCTTTTTCTTTGATGTGCAACAGGCTCGGGAAGTGGTTCATCAGCTTTTTTAGGCTTCTTTTCTGCTACCGAGTCCAACTGTTCCATACGGAGGTCGGGATCTACAAAATCCCATAGGTTGAGCGTGGGCTCTGGTGTGATTTGTGGTAGGACTATTGGGGCTCTGGCTTGGGTAGGAGGAGGATTCTACAACCGATCGACTCGACCTTAAGCTCCGGGATCATCTTTTTCAGGTCTGTCAGCTCTACCGCACCCATCTTTTTTAGTCTCTCATCCACCTGTTCTCCAATGCATCAAGTCGGGTATTGATATTTAGAAATAGTGCTATAGCCTTTTGGATGGAAGCATTCACAATTGGCTGAAATTGTTTGGCAAACGCATCCATCTGCTACCTCAGTTCAAGAGTCCTCTAGACGATGTCCGCAAAGTTTGCCGGATGAAAGGCATAGAAGGACTCAGAGTCCTTCTCTGAAGGTGCTGCGGATGAGCGTGGGTCAGTTAGGGAGGTGGATGGACCAATAATATTATGCTCGGACTGACTACCCTGTGGGGTGGGTCTAGTTATTGGGGATGCTATCCCTTCTGGTGTCGGCACGTGGGCCTCAAGTGTAAGAGCCAAGGGCTCAGAAGTACCACCCAAACCTAGCACACGCATCTCATCATTGGACCTCTCTGGATGGTGGGTCCTTGCAGCTCTGACAGGATGATCTACCTCTGCATACTTCGGGAAGTGGGCCTCCTCACATAATTCAGTAATCAAGCAAGGAAATGGGTATGAAGACCTGACCTTGGTAACTCTGTCCTGAATCTCCTCTGCAATAATTTTCCCGAAGTTGAGGTTGTACTTGGACATTAGGGCAGCCACTAGAATGGCCTTTTCCAGAGTGAGCTGATTGTCGGCACCCGTCGGCATCAGTCAAAGTTGCACAAGTGCCCACCAAGACTTTGCCTCAAAAGATAACGAGGCCTTATGAATCACAGGATTTAGCCACGTAGGTGTCCCGGTTGTAGTCAAGTGCTTTGCCAACAACTTTGTCCTCAGCTCCTCATGCTTCACCCTGTACTCATAGTCATAGGTGTCCGTGGGTGCCTCATACCCTGGCCCATATAGGAATTTTTTAATGGTTTTGGCCGAGATATTGATTTGGACACCCCTTACCAGGACGCTCTAAAGAGCAGGCAATTCATTGATATTCTGTCCCTTTTGACACAACCCCTCCTGGATGGATTGATAATTTGCATAAAACTCTCTCACGAGAGTCAGCTGAAACCCTGGAAAGGGATTGGTAGTCCAGCCCAACCTGTAGTGCCAGAAATAAGCATCCAGTTTTGGGAACTTCGTCAGTTTGAACGGATCTATCTTCCATTCCTCAGCAATAGGCCTCCTCAGATGTCCCCTTCCTGTCACCTCAAGGCCGTAATCAAATATAGCCTTTGACCCTTCGACTCTCCATTTGAAGGTCTCTCAATTTTTTCCTAATACAGCGTCAGGGCCAGATGAAGTAGGTGAAAGAGTGCCCTTTTCCGGTATGGTAGTTTCTGTGTCAGAGTCAGCATCTCCCCTTTTGTCTTTGGCCGAACTATTCTCTGAGCCTGAACCTTCCTCATCCCCCGATTTGTCATATGTGCTGCTCGAAACCTGGGTCGCCAGTTCTTTTCCTAGTAGGTGCCTGATCACTCTCGGCAGCAGATTCAGATGAACCAAAGGATGATCCTTGTTTTTTTGCAGGTGGGTTGGCTCCCTCTTCTTCAGAGTGAGAGAAAGACACAACCAGCTCCCTCCTAGTATTCTGGAAAAGGGGGGTTGTCAGTGTCGCTCTTCTCGGCCTCAGAATCAGTAGGCTGATCCCTTAGACGAGATGGTCTGGATACGTCTTTAGCTTTCCTGGGGTCCCCTCGTCTTAATGGTGTTTTTGGAGCCATTTAGTACCTGCAGGAAACCAACATTAGCAATCGGGACTAAAATCACAAACTCAGAAAAATTTCCATACTTAGAAAAATTGTGCATCAAATCATCCTCTCATGAGCGTGGAAAGTCCGACGTCCCATGGGACTGGATGTAGGAATGGGCCAGTGACATTTCATAGCAAATTCTTCCCTCCCATGACCCTGTGCCACGGGCATGGGAGGTCCGACGTCCGATGGGATTGGGCGTCAGAATGGGGCAGTGGGATTTTTAAGGACCGGTGTCCTCTCACAGGATCCTGCCATGGGCGTGTGAGGTCTGACATCCCGTCGGGTTAGGCGTAGGATCTGACCAGACACTTTTGCAAGTTTTAGGCCGGCTCCACAACCTGACCGACGCCTGTTGGGCCTCAGATGTCCCGTCTGCTAGACCGTGGGATCCAATCAGTGAAAAAATCTCTCTCTCTCCCTTGTTCATTCACACATAGCAATTTCTCAACACCCACATAACAACCAAGCAATAAAAATCAATTTAAGCATAATGTCAATCACACTAAACCCTAATTTCCCATCTATGCACATTTATGTACTCCTTCAATCACTAATCAACTATTCATAACTAGGGTTATGATTCAACACAAACAAAAACCCTTTATTCATTTGTTGACCAACTACAAGAAAGAAGAACTTACTTTGTTGGTCCAAAAGCTTCTTGTAACAACTTGATGAATGGGTTGCTTGTGACTTGGTGGAGCTTATGTGGGAACCGGTGGTAGTGATGTGTGTGAGAGACGTAGGGACATGAGTTGGTGGGGAGAGGGAAAGTGATCGTGGGAGAGAGAGGGATTTTAGTGAGTTTTGACCTCAAGTGAATGAGGTCAAACTCTTAAGAGGCGAGGGAGTAAGAGGAAAAGGGTTCGGTATAGGGTTAAAAGAAGCTTAACATGTTTGACCTTCCCTTGACCGACCCAGACGACAGGCTGCGCGACGCCTGTCGAACATGCGATGGCCCTTCGAGACTCACTTACCTGGACGTCGACCATGTTTGTTACTTGAGGTGTCACGCCCATTCCTACGCCTTCCGGGGATGCGACGCCCCATCATGTAGGCCATGGGAATGAGGCAGACACTGCTTTTTCCACACTTAGAAAATTTCCTCCAAAATTGAGGGGCTTCACTCCCGTCGGGGCCGCGATGGCCCATCATGGGGGACGTGGAAATGGGGCTGGGCCTCTGTTTTCCATACTTAGCTGATTTTCCTGTTGGATGTAAGGAGCTTCACGCCCATTTCCATGCCAGTCAGGGCTGCGATGGCCCGTCATGTGGGATGTGGAAATGTGGCAGAGCACTCATTTTCCATACTTAACAGTTTTTTTCTTGTTGGATGCCCCCAGTCCCACGGGCATGGCATCTGCGATGGCCCGTCACAGTGCCCATGGGGTCCCTTTCCGCCTCCAGTTTTAACACTTATTTTTCCTCTCCCTTCCTTCTGTAAAACGAACACACATTAGTCTATAGGTTGCCTCCCATGCAACGCTTGATTTAACATTGCGGCATGACGCAAGTGTTTTGGTTACTCAGGCTTCACCAAAACACTCTACAACCACTAAAACTAAAAAAAAAAAAGTAAAGTACAATTTTCATGGGTTGCCTCCCATGTAGCGCGTGACTTAACGTCACGGTATGACGCATGTTTCTTGATTACTCAGACTTCATCAAGCTCCTTAGGTGGGATGAATTCATCTATGCTCCAAGCTTCAATCATTTTGATCTCTTCTGCTGTGCTGAAATAAGCATTGATCCACTGCCCGTTTTATTTGAACCCTTTTCCCTCATGGTTTTCAAGTTCAATTGCCCCATGAGGAAAGACTTCTACCACCTTGAAAGGTCCAATCCACTTGGACTTCAACTTGCCAGGAAACAAGCGAAGTCTTGAGTTGAATAGCAGGACCAAGTCACCCGACTGAAAATCTCTCTTTTCTATCTTCCGGTCATGATACAGTTTCATCCTTTCCTTTTACAGTGCTGAACTCTCATATGCATTCAGGCGAAACTCATCCAATTCATTCAACTACCCTAGCCGCTGAAACAATGCCACACACCAGTGTAAGTTGAGCTTCTTCACGCCCACATGGCCTTATGCTCTAACTCAACTGGAAGATAGCATGCCTTACCAAACACAAGCTGATATGGTGACATACCTATTGGGGTCTTGTATGCAGTCTGGTACGCCCACAAAGCATCATCTAGTTTTTGTGACCAATCCTTTCTATTTGAATTGACGGTCTTGGACAGGATCGACTTTATCTCTATGTTGGAAACCTCCACTTGTCCACTCGTCTGAGGATGATAAGGGGTTGCAACTCTTTGTTTCACTCCATATTTCTAAAGCAAGGCACGAAACAACTTGTTGCAAAAGTCAGAGCCTCCATCGCTAATAATTACCCTTGGCGTACCAAACCTAGCAAAGAAGTTCTTTTTCAAGAATGCTAACACACACCTACACTCATTACTGGGAAGCGCAACTACCTCCACCCACTTAGATACATAGTCCACAACCACCAATATGTACCAATTTCCATCAGACAACACGAACGGACCCATAAAGTCTATTCCCCAAACATCGAACAGCTCAATCACAAGGATGGGGTTTAGAGGAAGCTCGTGCCTCTTTAATATCCCTCCTTCCCTTTGACATCTGCTGCAAGCCTTATCAAATTCATGGGAGTCTTTGTGAATAGTCGGCCAATAATAGCCGCATTATAATATCTTATGGGCCATCCAAATACCACTATGATGACCACCAACAGGGGATAAATGACACGCTTCCATTATCTCGATCATCTCAGCTTCAGGCACATATCTTCGGATCATAGCGTCAGCACACACACGGAACAAGAATGGCTCTTCCCAGAAGTATTTCTTGACATCGGACATGAATTTTCTTCTTTGGTGAACAGACATATCATCAGGCACTAGATCACTTGCCAAATAGTTGGCAATGTCTGCAAACCATGGGATCTAATCTTGAGAAGTGGCTAACACTTGTTCATCAGGAAACCAGTCATCAATCTCTTGCACATCATTCAGCTTCAGCATTGCCTCTTCTTCCAGCCTAGACAAATTGTCTGCTACCTGGTTTTTTGTACCTTTTCGGTCTTTGACTTCAAAATCAAACTCTTGCAGTAGCAACACCCATTTAATCAGTCTTGGTTTTGCGTCCTTCTTTGCCAGGAATAACGAAGGGCTGCATGGTCAGTGTGCACCACCACCTTGGTTCCAAGCAAATAAGATCTGAATTTCTAAAATGCAAAGACTACCGCAGACAGCTCCTGTTCAGTGACAGTATAGTTCTTTTGAGCCGGATTAAGTGCTTTGCTAGCATAGTATATCGGATGGAGAATCTTTTCACTCCATTGGCCTAGTACTGCTCCAACGCCACTCTACTAGCGTCGCACATAACCTCAAAGGGTTGAGACCAATCAGTAGAAATAATGACGGGGGCTGAGACCAATTTCTTTTTAAGGCACTCAAATGCCTTCAGACATGCCTCATCAAACACAAACTTTACCTCTTTCTCCAACAGCTTGCACAACGGATTAGAAATTTTGGAGAAGTCCTTGATAAACCTCCTATAGAACCCAACATGCCCTAAGAAGCTCTGAATACCCTTCACAGAAACTGGTGGAGGCAATTTTTCAATCACCTCAATCTTGGCTCTATCAACCTCTAAACCCTTCTTAGAAATCCGGTACCCAAGTATTATTCCCTCTTTCACCATGAAGTGAAACTTTTCCCAATTTAACACTAGGTTGCACTCTTCACATCATTTCAGCATACAACTCAGATGATCCAAGCAATCTTCAAATGAGTCACCCACTACAGAAAAGTCATCCATAAATACTTTAATAGTGTCCTCCACCATGTCTGAGAAAATGGACATCATACAATGATGAAATATTACTGGCGCATTGCACAAACCGAACGGCATCCTTTTGAAAGAAAATGTTCCATATGGACAGGTGAAAGTGGTTTTCTCTTGGTCTTCAGGAGCAATCGAGATATGATTGTATCCCGAATAACCATCAAGAAAACAATACCATCCTCTACTAGCAAGACGGTCTAACATCTGATCCATAAACGGCATCGGAAAATGATCCTTCTCAGTCCAAGCATTCAGCTTCCTATAGTCCATGCATATGCTCCAGCCTGTGACTGGCCTCATCGGAATCAACTCATTCTTTTCATTAGGGACCATAATAATTCCTCCCTTCTTTGGCACACACTAAATTGGGATTACCCACTTGCTATTAGAAATCGGATAAACCACACCTGCATCCATCCACTTGATGATCTCTTTCTTGATGACTTCTTGCAGAGGTTGATTCAACCTCCACTGATGCTCAATAGATGGAATACAATCAGGCTTGAGCTGAATTTTGTGTGTGCAGATTCCAGGTGCAATCCCAATGATATCTGCGATGGTCCACCCAATGGCTCTCTTAAACTTTCGCAAGACAGAAACCAAAGCTTCAACTTGCCCTTCACCTAGATCTGCAGTGATGATTACCGGCAAAGTTTCATTAGTTCCTAAGAATACGTACCGAAGATGAGCTGGCACCGCTTTGAGCTCTAAAACTGGGGGCTCCTCAATAGATGGGCAGGTAGGTGGTGTCTGCCTATTCTTCAAGTCCAAGTCCAGCTTCTTTGGTGCATAACTATAAGATCCCAAACTTGTGAGTGCTGCTACCATTTAATCGTACTCCTTAATGTAATCACCTTCAAAGTTCATAATCACAACTGCAAGGGCTTCGACACTGATACGCCCAAATTACAACTCCAATTACGAAGAATAAGCGGTCGTCGTCAAATATAGAACCCAACTAAGGTTGGGGTCGATCCCACAGGGAATAAGGTGCAAATTAAATCGGTAGTGAATTAGTTGACTGGTAGTCAATAGTTTCCGGTAAATGGGGGGGTATTTCTGTGATCAATATTTGAACAATGCAAGTAACTAATTGCGAGTTTCAATGAGTGTTAATCAATTTGAGAATGGACTAGGGAAGTGTTCACCATGGCGTCGTAACAATTTCGACTCAAAGCTTAACCAGGTTCGTTCTATATGCATGTCACGATGTGATTGAATTCATGGTATCGTCTAAACGTTTCTCAACCAAATAGACGAATTTCCTTTTCAATTCTCTCGAACTTGAAAAGGTGAACTTCCTTATTTCAATCCTAAACATCAAGTAGATTTATCTAGTTACAGCATTAATCATAAGACGAGAGTTGGTAGTCTCGAATCCTCGTGGTTGATCAAATTTCCTGGTTTTAATCTCTTTGCTCAAGCAAATTAAACCTAGGCATGTCCTAATGTTTGTAACCACTAAAAAACGTTAATAATGAATGATTAACAACGTGACAACATAAAGAGTGAACCCAATGCTACCCGGAATCTATATTGCTACTATTGTCATGGCTCCCACAACCCTAGTTGTGGGAGTTTTAGCCGCTCATGCTTGCAAAATGAGAATGAAGAAATAGCATTCAACATAATAAGAAAAGGTTCTTATAAAATAGATGAACACAAGCTTCAAGCTTTCAAAGAACAATAAGCCAAAATCCTAAGAGCAATCGAAGAAGAAGAAGAAAACGTGTTTGTCGTATTTTTCCTCTCTAAAAATCGCTCAAAAATAGTCTCACAAATATTAGTTAATGAATAATTAAAATAACCCTAACACAGGGTATTTATAGTAGTCCAGGAAATAAAGTCCAAAAATATAATTTTCGGAGTCCCGCTTCGCGTTGACGGGTAGCCTGACGAACCATCAACCATGCGACTGGCCGTCACTCCCAGCTGTCGCCACTATCCAGTGCATGGCCTTGATCAGCTATAACTTGACGGCTTGGCTGACGGCAAGTCAAAGGTGTGACGGCCCGTCACGCCAACCGTCGCCACTAACCAGAGCATGGCCTTCATTAGATATAACTTGATGGATTGGCTGACGGTCAGTCACATGTGTGACGGCCCATCACGCCAACCGTCGCCACTAACCAGTGCCTCCTCAAGCTGCTGCCAGGTTTGGTGGCTCCCCTGATGGTCAGTCACTTGTGTGACGAGCCGTCAGGCCCTCCGTCAAGCTTAACCAGTTCACTCCCTTTCTATCCTTGTATCCATTTCCTGCAAATATAACACGAAAACTTATCAAAAACAACAACGGTTGCTTGAAAACTCGCGATTATTCTTAGTTTAAAGGCGTCAAATGTGCCGTAAAATGCCGGCACATCAACACCCTCAACTTAAAACGTTCGCTTGTCCTCAAGCAACATGATAACAAAAACAAAATGACGACTCAACTAAGAATACAAACACATATCTTTAGCAAATCATGGCCACTCAACAGTCTATTAAATTTAAATCAAGCCCCCCCGGTAGTACACCAATGTGTGAAACGCTAACTTGCAAGGATCCAAACATGTCATTCCGGTATGATAGAATATTCTACATACACCCACAACAACTATCCCAACAGTAAATAGATGATACAGAAATCTCGGTGCCCTCACTACAACGAAGTCCCACACACAAGATTTGGGACTAGGTAAGGCGCTCACACTCACAAATGATTTCAAACAATGCACATGTGATGCCATAAGCTTGCCCTTGCTATTCTATTTCAGTTTTTCAGAAAGCCGCTCAGGATCACTACAGGACTTGTTTTGGCTTGTAATGAGGCTTCGGGTGCAGGTAGGATACGTTTGGGGAATAGTGACTAAACCCTCCTTGGAATCACCGACCTATTATTTCCATTCAACCTTTTTACATCCACTCATAATCATCTTTTATTTCCTTATTTCTTGCTACAGGTGTGGCCTTTTTAACATGATAACTCTTTTTCTTTCTCTTTTTTTTTTTTAGTTCTTTTTCTGACTTTTCATTTGGCACACACCTGCACTTTCTTTCCCAACAACAACCAATTAAGCACAATCCCATTTTCTTATCATTTACCTCTACAGTAGCCACCCTCAACTCAGGCTAATTGCCTGAGTTGAGGTGCACGATGTCCAAGGAGGGACCATGGCCAAAATAAAGACTCAAAGTTAAAACGGGAAGGGTAATAGGTTATCGTAAGAATAAAATCAACTTTGGCTCAAACATGGATCAAAGGGGTTATTTACATTTGGATAGTCTTTTAGGCTAAGTGGACTGCACACAAAAAGGGCCTGTGATCCTTTCCTAAGCAACCAACTTCAAGTTTAACAAAATAGACCGGGCAAGTTCTAGATGCATGCACAGAGTAAGAGTTTAAAACAATAAGCTCACACACACTTGGCACCAAGAAACCATAGCACTACCAACTATCAAAACATCAGCTCAGCTTAAGCATAATTATTACAATCACAACCACACAATGACATTCAAGGATCCAGAACAGTCAATCGTTTCAAACATAAGTACAAAATCAACTTTTTCAGAGGGGGCTCCTTTTAGTTCAACTTTCAAAAATCCATGCTTGCTATAGATATCACAACACAACCAAACTTTAAACGACAACCTAAACATGCCGGTTCTACTAGATAGCATACCGGAGGAAAAGAAACACGACAACAAAAACCTCCGGTGGTAGTACTCCTACCCCTAACAAAAGAATTTAGCATTGTCCTCAATGCTCAAGGAAACAGATATTCAAAACAAAGGTATAGGGGTACCTGGGAAACTTAGGTTTCTGTATGCGGCTCATCAACATCAGGAGTCCCTTCAGACTCCGGTACTGCACTGGATGATGCCCCACCTTCTTGGGCACACACTCTTTCCTGTCACAGCTGCTCATCTATTACCGATCGCTGCTTCGCAACCTCTAACTCGTCCTCCTCAGCTGATATCTTTTTGTGCTTCCTTTTCTTTGACTTCTTTACCCCACTTTCACCTGCTTGGGGTTCATTAATTTTCAGTGGCCGACCCATCAAATCCACTATCGTGGTTTCTTCATCAAAGTCCACGAACTCCAAAGTCTCATCATAAAGCGCTTTTTCTTGCTTGAGGACGGTTATATCATTCTTCACCTTCTTCAGTTTCGCATCAAATCTTGCCAGGTCCGGGATGCTCATTTCATTTACCCTTGCCTCCATCCGAGTTTCCATCGCATCGACCCTTGCGCGTAGCCCCTCAAATGGCTTCAGAGCCTTCCGTATTGCTTCATCAATGGTGGGTTTGAACAAGTCCGTCCAAGCGGAAATTTGTTTATCCAACTGTTTCTGCTTCTGCACCATTTTAGCAAAATTTTGGGGATTCATGTGATATTCTGGTGGTAGAGGAGGCCTTGCCGCAGTGCCAGAGCTTTCAGCAGTAGCTCTCGTTGTTTGTGAAGTCTTTGGATCAAACACCGCAAGTGGCATCTCTGTGCCTGATGGAGTGTCGGTTGCCTCGGAGGTGGTTGTGGTTGGCTCTTCGAAGATCTGAGGCTTATGAATCCTCATTTCAAACTTAGTGTCATCCTTTGATTTGTCAATATTTTGCTTTGATGACGTTGTCACTTGATTATCAATACCATCCCATATCGGTACCTCTGCACGCCTGCATAAATCAGTAACTAGACACGGGAACGGCAAAGAAGAAGTAGTTTTTATGGCCCTGGTCCGCATCTCGTATGCAATTATCATTCTGAAGTTGATGACGTACCCGACTATCAAGCTTGCCACAAGGATGACTCTTCCCTCATCCAAATTAGCGTCTCCTTCTATTGGAAATAACCTGTACCGCATAACCGCCCACCAAAACTTGGCTACAAAGCTTAGTGATTGCTTCGATATCCGTCCCCTCTAAGTTAGCCAAGATGGTGAGCCATCAGTCAATGTTCGGGCTAACCATGGTCTCTGCGAGTAGGTGTTGGAAATCTTGTCATGAAACTCTGGCATATCAGGTGAAGGGATGTATTCAGGGCCAAAGAGGACTCTGTTAATCATTTCTCGGGAGATGTTCACTTGTTTGCCCCGAACCGGCACCCTGTCCTGCCTTGGTGCTGATTTAACCCCTTTTCCTGGCTCACATTTGTTCTCCAACAGTGCCAAATAGTTGGAATAGAATTCCCGGACTAGTTCTGGATAATAGAATCCCGGGGGTGAGCTCATCCACTCGAGCTGGTACCTCTGAAACTGTGTCTGAAGAACTGGGTATTCAGGCAGATCCGTTGTCATAATTTGCACTTCTTCATCTATCGGTCTTTTGTGGCTCCTCGACATTGTTTTGGTAAGACCGTCAAGATAGTGCTTCTGAGCATCCTTAAATGCCCACCGGATCGATTCTCTATCCATGGGTGCACTCCCTGCATTTTTGGTGGTTTCAGTACCACTTACATCCTCCTGATTGGGGCTGGAGCTACCACTTTCTTCCGATCCACTATCACTCCCCGACCTACTGCTAGCTAACCCACTCTCCTCTTCAGACTGGGAGACTTGGGTGTTTCTTCGTTTGGATAGCCTAGTCTAGTAAGTCGGGGCTGCAACTGCTTCTTCTTCGCTACTCGATTCATCTATAAGGGTCCGAGTTGTAGCGATCCTTTCTTTCTTCTTTTGTGCTTGACCGCGAGGTTGTTGTTGTTTGGGGGCCACGTACCTGCACGTGAACAAGTTCAAACACATTAGAACAGGAAAACACTCAATTAATACCCACTGTCTCGGAGTGACGGTTTGGGTGACGGTCAGTCACATTGGTGACGGACCGCCACACCGGCCGTCACTTTAAGACAGTGAACAGTCTAATGTTGACGGTTTTGGTGACGGGCCATCACGTGGGTGATGGGCTGTCATGCCAACCGTCACTTTAAGGCAGCATGTTTTTACTTTCTTTGAGGCATTTCTTCGAACACCTTGTGCTTTATTCGGGGTTTTCCCATTTTTTGTGGGATTTGGTTTTACAAAGTCACCACCCATCATGTATTTAATCTCATGGGTTACTCAAGACTTCACCCATGTCAAATTTACGAGTTCAAACAACAACACCACTCATACCCAACAAAATTTACATTATCACAATTTCACAAATATACAAACCCAACAATTTCCTCCGGTAATTCGTCACGATGCTACTCAATAATTCCAACGAGGAAGAGTTTAGAATCATACCTTGATTTTGTTAGTGAGAAGAAGTCTCTATTCTTTTTTTTGATTTATATGAACCGATGGACAACCCTAGTCTTCGACAGGAATTTGTTGGTTTCTTGCGTGTTGGACGATGGTGGAGAAAGGACAGTGGGGATGTGGGACTTGCTTGGGGAGAAGAGGATTATTGTTTTAATGGAGGGTTGGAGCTTGAGAGTATAATATGAGTGGGATGAAGATGAAGATGATTTAATATATAACCGGGCGGGTCGGTTTGGTTTTGGGTCGGGTCGCCCAAAATTAAAAACATACCTGATGCGGTGGCCTGGCGTGACGGTCCGTCAACTACTTGGCGGTCCGTCACTTGGTGCATCTCAATTAGACAGTGAGCCCTTATGAGTCTCATGGGTGACGGCCTGAAGTGACAGTCCACCAAGTCCGTGACGGTCCGTCACTCATACCGTCAGTACCAAACAGCGGGTATGAATATTTGTCAACATGTGACAGTCCGTGTGATGGGCCGTCGTAGGCGTGACGGCCCACCAACAGGAACCATCACTCGTAGACAGAATCATGCTGTTACTTCCACCTTTTTGTACCTGCACACTCAACGCACAAATTAACCAATTCTAACAAATCAAATCTTTCTAAGACTATAATACAACAACAATTTATGGGTTGCCTCCCATACAACGCCTGATTTAACGTCGCGGCACGACGCGGGTGTCTTGATTACTCAGACTTCATCAAGATACACCAGAGACAGAACATGTACCTCCTCCGGGAGGCCTAGATATTGCTTTACCCTCTGCCCATTGGCTTTGAACAACTCACCATCTTTATTTTCGAGTTCGACCGCACCGGATGGAAACACTTGGTGTACTTTGAATGGTCCGGACCATTTGGATTTGAGTTTCCCGGGAAATAATTTGAACCTGGAGTTGAACAACAATACCAAGTCCCCAACCTTGAACTCCCTTTTCTCAATTTTCCTGTCATGGTACAGCTTCATTCGTTCCTTGTAGAGAGCGGACCTCTCATATGCTCGCAATCGGAACTCGTCCATCTCATTCAATTGTTCCAACCTTAGTTCCGATGCCTCTCTCCAACTGAGATTTAACTTTTTGAGTGCCCAAAGGGCTTTGTGCTCAAGTTCCACGGGCAAGTGACAAGCTTTACCAAAAACAAATTGGTAAGGAGACATACCTATTGGCGTCTTAAACGTTGTTCGGTACGCCCAGAGTGCGTCATCCAGCTTTCTCGCCCAATCTCGCTGGTTCACATTCACAGACTTAGCCAAGATCTCTTTAATTTCCCGGTTCGACACCTCGACTTGCCCACTGGTTTGGGGGTGATAAGGTATGGCTACCTTGTGTTGCTTCACTCCATATTTTGCTAGAGCAGCCCGGAACACCTTATTACAAAAATGTGAACCTCCATCACTGATGATTGTGCGAGGGGTGCAAAACTGAGCAAAGATGTTTCTTTTTAAAAATGCCACCACACTTCTCCCTTCGTTAGCGGCCAAAGCAACCGCCTCTACCCACTTTGAAACATAATCCACAGCTACCAAGATGTAACGGTTCCCATAAGAGCTTTCAAAAGGGCCCATGAAATATATTCCCCATACGTCGAACAACTCAACCTCCAAAATAGTGGACATGGGCTATTCTTGTCGGCGAGAGATTGCTCCTCTTCGTTGGCATTGATCACAGAACTTGGCAAATTTATAGGAATCTTTCTGGATTGTCGGCCAATAGTACCCACACTGTAAGATTTTTCGGGCAATTCGATTACCCGCATGATGTACTCCAACTAGGGACGAATGACAAGCTTGCAAGATGCTTGTCATTTCCACTTCCGGTACACATCTCCTCACTATGTTGTCAGCACACAACCGGAATAAATACGATTCATCCCAGAAAAACTTACTTGCATCATGGAGAAATTTCTTTTTCTGGTGGAAGTTCAAATTTTCCGGGATCATGTCACTCACCATATAATTTGCGAAATCAGCGTACCATGGCACCATATCAAGTGACGCGGCCATCACCTGCTCATCCAGGAATGCATCATCAATCTCCGATTCATCTACTACGTTCTTTTCTCTCTCAAGCATGGACAGATGATCCGCTACCTGGTTTTCACACCCTTTCTGATCTTTGACTTCAAAGTCAAATTCCTGCAACAATAGCACCCATCGGATTATTCGAGGTTTTGCATCCTTTTTGGTCATCAAATACCTCAAGGATGCATGATCTGTGTGCACCACCACTTTTGTACCAAGTAAATACGCTTTGAATTTCTCAAAAGTGTATACAACAGCCAGCAGCTCATGTTCAGTCACTGTGTAGTTCTTTTGCACCCCATTCAATGCTTTACTAGCATAATAGATAGGGTGGAAAAGTTTATCTCGCTTCTGTCCCAGAACAGCTCCAAGTGCAACACCACTCGCATCGCACATTACTTCGATCGGTTTGGACCAATCCAGGGCAATTATAATAGGAGCATCCACTAACTTTTCTTTCAGACACTCAAACTCCCTCAAACACTAAGCATCAAATACAAACTTCGTCTCCTTTTCAAGTAACTTGCACAATGGGGTAGCAACCTTAGAGAAATTTTTAATGAATCTTCGGTAGAAACCCGCATGACCAAGAAAGCTCCTCACACCCTTTACTGAAATGGGTGGAGGTAGTTTCTCGATGACTTCTATCTTGGCTCTATCCACATCTAGACCTCTCATCGATATTTTGTGCCCTAATACAATGCCCTCTTTCACCATGAAATGGCATTTCTCCCAATTCAGCACGAGGTTTGCCTCTTCACACCTTTGCAATGCTTGACCCAGATTAGTCAAGCAATCATCAAATGCATCACCCACTACCGAAAAGTCATCCATGAAGACTTCCAATGTGTTCTCCACCATATCAGAAAATATAGACATCATGCATCTTTGGAATGTTGCAGGAGCATTGCAAAGACCAAAGGGCATGCGTCTAAAAGCAAACGTACCGTAGGGGCAGGTGAAAGTAGTCTTCTCTTGATTTTCTGGGGCAATAGATATTTGGTTGTACCCTGAATATCCATCTAAAAAGCAATACCATCCTCTGCCAGCTAATCTATCCAGCATCTGATCCATAAAGGGCATGGGGAAATGATCACGGAGAGTCCAGGAGTTTAGCTTCCGGTAATCCATACAGACTTGCCACCGCGTGACAGGTCTTAATGGAATTAGCTCATTTTTGTCATTTTCTACCACAGTCATTCCTCCCTTTTTAGGAACACATTCCACTGGGCTCACCCATTTGCTGTCAGAAATTGGGTAAACCACTCCAGCATCGAGCCATTTGATGATCTCTTTCTTCACCACCTCTTGCATTGGCGGATTCAGTCTCCGCTGGTGCTCGGTGGTGGGAGTGCAATTTTCTTCTAACTGTATCTTATGAGTACAAATACCTGGTGGGATGCCAATAATATCTGCGATGGTCCAGCCGATTTCTCTCTTGTGTCTCCTCAGTATGGATAGTAAAGCTTCAACTTGAGATTGCACAAGGTCAGTCGCAATGATTACAGGCAAAGTATCTTTGTCACCTAAAAATGCATACTTCAGATGGCCTGGCAACTCTTTCAACTCTAATACCGGCGCTTTCTCAATAGAAGGCTTTGCAGGAGGTGTCGGTCTGTTCTTTAAATCGAGATCTAATTTCTTTGGGGCGTACAAGTATGACCCCATTCCAACCACAACATTTACAATTTCTTCATAATCTTCGATGTCATCTTCCTCAAAGTTCATCATTACTGCTGCCAACGTCTCTACAGCAAGTCTCTCTTCCACAGAAATAATCACATCAGATTCGGCAACAACATCAATAACCGAGACGACATTCATGTCCCTCGGTTGCTTCATTGACTTGCACACATTAAACTTTACCACTTCGGCGTTCAACCTGAAAGTCAACTCATTGCTCTCCATATCTACCAATACTCTTCCGGTTGCCAAGAAGGGTCATCCCAAAATAATAAGGACTTCAAAGTCCACTTTGCAGTCCAAAATCACGAAGTCTGCCGGAAATATAAACTTTCCCACCTTCACAAGTACATCGTACAGAATACCCACCGAGCGTTTAACCGATCTGTCAGCCATCAACAATCTCATAGTCGTCGATTTGGGGGCTCCCAAGCCCAACTTCCTGTAGATAGCTAACGGCATCAAGTTTATGCTAGCCCCCAAGTCACAAAGAGCTTTTGCAAAGTTAAACTCCCCTATGGTGCAAGGAATAGTGAATGTACCCGGGTCTTCTTTCTTTTGGACTAGCGACCTTGATGAAAAGGCGCTACAATGGTGGAGGTTGTCTTCCGGTTCAAAACTTACCGACCTCTTCTTTTTGATCAAGTCCTTCATGAACTTGGCATAACCGGGCATCTGTTCAAGCGCATCCACCAGAGGAATGTTCACTGATATCTACTTTAGCATGGTCATGAAGTTCATGAACTTGCTATCTTCGACTTTCTTCTTCAACCGTTGTTGAAAAGGAGGTGGTGGCCGGGGCATCATAGTTGGAAGTTTTTAAACTTCCTTGCTTTTATCCGTGAGCACTTGCGTACCATCTTCTTCCACACTGGGTTCTTCAGTAGATATTCTCACACCCTCATCGACCATCTTTTCAGCATCTATTAACTCATCTTCCTCAGTAACATTACCTTTCTGAGTCTGAATTACCGGATGTTATTCCGGTAATGTCTTACCACTTCTGGTGGTAATTTCCATACAATTCCCGTCATTTCTCGGGTTTTGAATGGTGTCACTCGGCAATGTCCCAGCTTTCCTTTGATTTAGAGAAGCTGAGACTTGACTCATTTGTTGCTCTAGCTGCTTGATTTAGGTGGAATGAGAATTCACTAACTGACTCATTGATGATAATTCTGATTTCATTTCCTTGACTCCAGAGTCAGTAGATTCCACCTTCAACAACATCTTTGCCATCATATTCTCTAACTTAGACGTTCCTGTCTCATTGCTAGTTCTTTCTCGGTTACCAGGTGGTACGTACAACCCACCTCTATCAGTTTTATTCATCCAGTTCCCCTGATCTCGATCTCTGTAGCCAGCCTTCTCATAGTAGTTGTCCTTCTGATAGTTCCGACCTTGGTTTCCCTGACCATTGGCTTGGAAACCCCCCAAATAATTAGCCTCTTCATCAGATTCAAACTCTGCTGCTCTACCTTGGGAACCCACAACTTTCACTTTCTCAATACCTCCTGACAACAAATGCTTTGTTAGTAGGTCCATTTGCGTTTTCAGGTGGGCCATATCTTGGTCCCGCTCTTCCTCTTTCCTGCACTGTTCCGCTGACATACCGACTGCATGAGTGCTAGCAGCCATCTCTATGTCCCGTGTATGCCAGGCCCTGTTGGTTTTAGTGAGCCGATCCAAAATAGTTGTGTCATCGAGAAAGGTGATACCCATAAACTCTCCACCTGCTGCATTATCCAGTGTCGGCTTGGTAGCCAAATTTAGTGCCCTGTAGAATGTCTGGATCAGGAAATTGACGGTCAACTGATGGTTCTGGCATTGTGTCAGCTTCTTCTTGAACCGCAACCACGTCTCATGTAAGGCCTCATGAGGTTGTTGTCTGAAATTGCTAATTTCATCCCTCAACTGTATCATCCTAGAGGGAGGAAAGAACCTTTCTAGGAAAGCTCCTTTCAACTCTCCCCAGGTTGTGATAGAGTCGGGGGTTAGCTCTGTCAACCATAATGCTGCCTCATTAGACAGAGACAATGGAAACAACCTGAGCCTGATCGTTGTCTGACTTACTCCAGGTAATTCGAAAGACTTGCAGATACCCACAAAATTCATCAGGTGTCGATTTGGATCATCACCAGCCACACCACTAAATAATCCCTTTAAGTTCAACAGCTAGAGCATTGTGCTAGTAATGTTGAACTTGGCCCCGGGCGCTAGCGGAGGAAGAACAATGGCGCCCATAGCACCAACTCCATCTAATTCCATATCATCCTCGATATCATCAACATTCACATGATGCTGATCCTGTTGAGCCTGCTGTTCTGCAGCGAGCCTTGCTGCCTCCTGCTGTTGTACATTCATGGTTTGCCTTAGCATTCTTGCGAGCTCGGGGTCGTAAGGTAATATTGGTTCACCCGAGCATCGGGTACTTGGCATGCACAACTCAGTACCCTGTAACAAACAAAAACAATAAATAAAAGTAAAATCAGGAAATATGACTAAGAGTCAAATAACACCAGACTTAATAAACAACCGTATTCCCCGGCAACGGCGCCAAAATTTGATACGCCCAAATTACAACTCCAATTACAAAGCGTAAGCGGTCGTCGTCAAATATTGAACCCAACTAAGGTTGGGGTTGATCCCACAGGGAATAAGGTACAAATTAAATCGGTAGTGAATTAGTTGACTGGTAGTCAATAGTTTCCGGTAAATTGGGGGGGTTTCTGTGATCAATATTTGAAAAGTGCAAGTAACTAATTGTGAGTTTCAACGAGTGTTAATCAATATGAGAATGGACTAGGGAAGTGTTCACCATGGCGTCGTAACAATTTCGACTCAAAGCTTAACCGGGTTTGTTCTATATGCATGTCACGATGTGATTGAATTCATGGTATCGTCTAAACGTTTCTCAACCAAATAGACGAATTTCCTTTTCAATTCTCTCGAACTTGAAAAGGTGAACTTCCTTATTTCAATCCTAAACATCAAGTAGATTAATCTAGTTACAGCATTAATCATAAGACGAGAGTTGGTAGTCTCAAATCATCGTAGTTAATCAAATTTCCTGGTTTTAATCTCTTTGCTCAAGCAAATTAAACCTAGGCATGTCCTAATATTTGCAACCACTAGAAAACGTTAATAATGAATGATTAACAATGTGACAACATAAAGATTGAACCCAATGCTACCCGGAATCTATATTGCTACTATTGCCATGGCTCACACAACCTTAGTTGTGGGAGTTTTAGCCGCTCATGCTTGCAAAATGAAAGAATGAAGAAATAGCATTCAACATAATAAGAACAGGTTCTTACAAAATAGATGAACACAAGATTCAAGCTTTCCAAGAACAATAAGCCAAAATCCTAAGAGCAATCGAAGAAGAAGAAGAAAACGTGTTTGTCGTATTTTTCCTCTTTAAAAATCGCTCAAAAATAGTCTCACAAATATTAGTTAATGAATATTTAAAATAACCCTAACACAGGGTATTTATAGTAGTCCAGGAAATAAAGTCCAAAAATATAATTTTTGGAGTCCCACTTCGCGTTGACGGGTAGCCTGACGGACCATCAACCATGCGACTGGCCATCACTCCCAGCCGTCGCCACTATCCAGTGCATGGCCTTGATCAGCTATAACTTGACGGCTTGGCTGACGGCCAGTCAAAGGTGTGACGGCCCATCACGCCAACCGTCGCCACTAACCAGAGCATGGCCTTCATTAGCTATAACTTGACGGATTGGCTGACGGTCAGTCACCTGTGTGACGAGCCGTCAGGCCCTCCGTCAAGCTTAACCAGTTCACTCCCTTTCTGTCCTTGTATCCATTTCCTGCAAATATAACACGAAAACTTATCAAAAACAACAACGGTTGCTTGAAAACTCGCGATTATTCTTAATTTCAAGGCGTCAAATGTGCCATAAAATGCCGGCACATCAGACACCAAGTCTCTCCTTAATAGGTACGACCAGATGGTCCTCATCAACAACATCAATGATTGACACCACTCGCATATCATCATGATGCTTCATAGATTTGCATACATTAAAAATCACCTCGTCATCATTCAGCCTGAATTTCATTTGACCTATTTCCAAGTCAACCAAAATGTATCCAGTGGCTAAGAATGGTCACCCCAAGATAATGGGCACCTCAAAGTCAACCTCACAATCTAGAATCACAAATTCTGTGGGAAAGATAAACGTTTCAACCTTTACCAATACATCATAAAGAATTCCCACAGGCCTCTTCATCGTACGATCTGTCATAAGTAACCACATTGTATTCGGAGTGGAGGCTCCTAAGCCCAGCTGAATATATACTACTAGTGGCATCAGATTTATGCTGGCTCCCAGATCACATAAAGCTTTGGCGAAGTAGAAGGCTCCAATCGTGCAAGGAATGGTGAAGGCTCCAGGATATTCTTTTTTCTGTACCATAGAGCGAGATGCTATTGCACTACAGTGGTGGAAATTGTTGGCTGGCTCAAAGCTAACCGTCCTCTTCTTAGTCACTAGATCCTTCATATATTTAGCATAACCAGGCATCTGCTCTAATTCTTCGACCAAAGGGATATTGACTGATAGTTGCTTCAGCATGGAGATGAACTTGTGAAATTTTCCGTCCTCAACCTTTTTATTCAACCTCTGGGGATAAGGTGGAGGAGGTAGTGGCATGGGTTTCAGGATCGGTGTAATATCTTTGCTCTTCGCCTTCATCTCAGAAGACTATCTCTCAAATGACCCTTTACCACTATTATTCTCTTCAGACTCGGCTACAATCTCAGCATTATCCTTCTCAGCTTTGGCTGGTTCATCAACAACTATAGGCATGGGAGGATCAACAGTCTGCTTTATGCTTCGAGTAGTTACTACCATAACTTGTCGATCATTTTTTGGGTTCTGAATGGTGTCACTTGGGAGAGTACCCTTTTGGCGCGGATTCATGCTGGTTGACAACTTGTGCATCTGTGTCTCAAGCAACTTTATGGAGACAGAGTGAGACTCTACCTTCTGATTGATACCTGAAAGTTCAGCTTTTATCTCCTTCATACTTGCATCTGTGGATTTAACCTTTTGGAACACCTTGTTGATCAACTCTCTCATGCTAGGTTGTGGAGGTTTATCATCACCATTTCCTGGTACAGACCACTCCTTTATTCTTATACCCATACTTCTTCTACCAGTCACCATCTCTGTCTCTATCTTTGTAACTTTACCGATTGTAATAGTCATCTCTGTTTCTTTTTCGACCTTGATTTCCTTGACCAGAAGCCCGGAAACCCGCCCCTTGATCATTCATATAACTAATTTCCTCTTCGGATGAGTACTCGTCTGGCCTTGGTGCTTTACCTTGAGAACCAATAGCTTTAACCTTTTCCAATCCCTCACTTAGGATATTCTTTGCAATCAACCCCACACTCGTGTTCATCTCAGCAACTTCTTGTTTGAGTTCTTAGAATTCAATGACATTCACGGTGTTTCCAACTGCATATGTACCTGCTGGAGTCTCTTCCTCCCTAGTGTGCCATGCTCGATTGGTGTTTGCAACCCTGTCTAGCATCTCCATAGCCTCATAATATGTATTTCCATGAATGCTCCTCCAGTTACAGTGTCACCTACCGCTTTAGTGTTGGCGTTTAATGCTTTGTAAAAGATATCCATCAGATGCCTTGAAGGAATTCCGTGTCTCGGAACTTATTTTAGCTTCTTCTTAAACCTTAGCCAAGACTCATACAATGCTTCTATAGGTAGCTGCCTAAAATTATAGATCTCCTTCTTCAGCTGCAACATCCTCGATGGAGGAAAAAACTGCTCCAGAAATTGATTCTTCAGCTCATGCCACGTGTATATGGAATTACCAGGTAGTTCTGAGAGCCATGCAGTCGCCTCACCGGTCAATGAAAATGGAAATAGCCTTAGTCTGATAGCCTCCTTCCCCACTCCTGACATATCTTCCGTGGGCTTTCTTGAATAAAGTCCTTTTAGGTTGATCAGCTGGATCATGGCGCTGGTGATATCAAACTTCATTCCATCAGCCAGTGGTGGCAGCACTATGGGTCCAGTGGTGCCAAATTGCTCTTCATCATCATCATCCTCATCATCTAAATACCGAGGGATATGCCTTGGCTGCTACATTTGTCGGAACCTATTATGTGGCAAACGTCTAGTTGCTGCCTCATCTCGGATAGCATGTTATCTTCCTTGCCTTGCTTGCTCAGTTGCAGCATTTTGAGCTGCGAGATTTTTTTGCGATTTGAGCATCTTCAGCAGCAAGGGTGTCTTCACCTTTATTTTGGCGTGCTACATCATCCTTTTTTCTCTACTCGGCTTCAACCAGTAGTCGAGCTGTAATCTAATCTTGAGTCTCATGCTCTCCCTCCTTAGCCATATTTCGTAATGTTTTGGAGAGCTCCGAATCGTAAGGGATCAAGGGATTGCCTTGACTCCTTGTACTGGGCATGCATAAGTGTGCAACCTGAGATCAAAACAAAAACAACAGAAAAAGTAAAATCAGGAAATAAGGACTAGAAGTGAAATAAACACAATCTCTCTTAATCCTAAATCGTATTCCCCGACAACGGTGCCAAAATTTGATACGCCCAAATTACACCTCTAAAAGAAGCGTAAGCGGTCGCTGTTCAAATATAAAATCCAACGAAGGTTGGGGTCGATCCCACAGGGAATATGGTAGGACTATGTTCGATTAGTGTTTACTCATGCTCGTAGTTATTTATTTCCCGCAAAAAGTGTTTTTGTAAAGTAACAAGTAGTAATTAAACTTAGAATGTAAACAAGTAACACATGAAAATTTTAAGAGTTATAATCAATGGATGAGATGACTGGGGTAGTGTTCCCCATGAGATCATAACTTAGTAAAGCATTGTACTTAGTAAACTAGTTTGGTGCTTAGCATGCAAGATTGGTAAGTTAGGTTCACCTAATTCCTTGGTCTGACAACTAGGTCAATTTCACCAAACGCCTTGGTCCGGCCGCGGGTGTATGCTTTAGTAACCCTTACCCTGGATCCCAGATTAGCTATTCCCGAACAAGTTCAAGCTATTAGATGAGAGTTGGTAGCATCAAATCTTTGTTGTTAAACAACCTTTTTCCCATCGGTTACCTCCTTGGTCCGGCAAGTAAGGATAAGGAAAGTTCTAATGTTTCGCACCATTAAAAAACAATCAAAACGAAGGAAAGAACAATACATGCATAAACACCGCCCTAGATTACCTAAGTACTTTGCCTAATTCGTTAATCCTTCATGGTTCCCACAACCCTAGTTGTGGGTTTAGGTACTCATGTTCATGAGTACACACTTAATATTTGTTTGAACAGTCATCAATATATACTTACAAGTAGGAATAAAGAAATCCGGAATCTTGAAGAACAATATCAAGAACACTTCAATTAATCAAGAACTTGTGTATAAAGTCACCACCAATCGTGTAACCAATGTGTAACCACCGTAAATAAAACCTAAGGGAAAGTATTTATAGACCAAGTAACCAAATACTACTAAGACTAGGAGAAGCTGGACGCGGCAGATCCGACGGGACACCTCAGGGGCCATCGCTGGTGTGATGGGCATCGAGGGTGCCCGTCGGCCATCTTCACTTCTTAAAAAATCCTCTTGCCATGATTTCACAGGCGGTGGTGATGGGACGTCGCAGCTGCGATGCCCATCGCATTTCTCATGTCACCTGCCATAAGTTATTCTCCAACTCTCTTGCCCTATTTCCATGGGCAGCAGCGATGGGCCGTCGGGATTGTCACGGGCATCATGGCACCCGTTGCCCTTCCTTGTATCTTTCCATATATCCCTGGTGCATTTTGATGGGCACGACGATGTCCCATCGTGCCAGCCCGTTGGGCTCCTCTATCTTAGCAAATCCCTGTTGCCTTGTTCCAACGGCTTGCCCCATGGCCCGTCATGGGTGTGACACCCGTGGTGGCCTATCTTTTGCCTAGAAAATTGCAACTTTTGGCACTTTTATCTATTTCATACTTTGTCCCTGAAAAACTAACAAACGACATTAAATAAAACAAAATGTACTCAAGAACTCCCAAAAATCCTTCGTTTTAAGCGTCGAAAGTGCCATCAAATCCTGGCACATCAACAGTCTCTCAGAAAGTCACCTCAGCCGATCTCGTAGAGTTAGAAATGAATAACTTTGACATTATTCTTGGCATGTTATGCCTCAGATGATTGTACAACCAAGATAGTTTGATTCTAATTTCCAAATGAACTAGTCTTAGAATGGAAGGGTAATACCTCAATGCATGTAGGTCCATTTGTCTCTTACCTTAAGGCCAGAAAAATAATTTCCAAAGGGTGTATCTATCATCTTATTCATGTTAAGGATTCAGATTCTGAGACCCCAATTCTCTAGTCAGTCCCTTTGGTCGGTGAGTTTTTGGAAGTATTTCCAGAAGATCTTCCCGGAGTTCCTCCTAAAAGAGAAAATCGACTTCGGAATAAATCTCCTTCCAGATACCCAGCCTATCTCAATTCCACCTTACAAAATGGCTCCAGCTGAGCTTAATGAGATAAAGGAACAACTAAAGGACCTTCTAGATAAGGGCTTCATCAGACCCATTATCTCTCCATGGGGTGCTCCAATTCTTTTCATGCGTAAGAAAGATGGTTCTCTCAGGATGTGCATCAACTACCGTCAGTTGAACAAGTTCACAATCAAGAATAAGTATCCCATCCCCAGAATTGATGACCTGTTTGACCAACTTCAGGGTGCTAGTTGCTTCTCTAAGATCAACCTCAGATTGGATTATCATCAACTCAGAGTCAAAGATTATGACATCCCAAAAATAGCCTTCAAAACTTGGTATGGTCACTATGAGTTTGTAGTTATGTCTTTTGGGCTAAAGAATGCTCCTACAGCTTTTATGAATTTGATGAACAGGGTGTTCAAGCAGTACTTGGACATGTTCATCATTGTCTTCATTAATGATATACTTGTATATTCTCAAATTGAAGAGGAGCATGCAAATCATTTGAGTTATGTTGCAAACTCTCAAGGATCATCAGTTAATCACAAAATTTGGCAAGTGTGAGTTTTGGTTGAAGTCAGTTGCCTTTCTTGGTCATGTGGTGTTTAGTAAGGGCATTCGTGTTGATTCGCAGAAGATAGAGGCAGTTAAGAACTGGCCCAGAACCACCTCTCCAACAGACATCAGAAGCTTTTGGGGTTTGGTTGGTTACTATAGGAGATTTGTTGAAGGATTTTCATCCATAGATGCCCAATTGACCAGATTGACTTAGAAAAAGGTTAAGATTTAGTGGTCAGATGAATGTGAGAAGAACTTCCTAGAGTTGAAGACCAAGTTGACTACAACTCTTATTTTAACTCTGCTAGAGGGTTAGATGGTTTTGTGGTATATTGCAATGCAGCTTGGGTTGTGTCTTAATGCAACATGGTAAAGTCATCTCTTATGCTTCCAGACAGCTTAAGATTCATGAGAAGAACTACCCGACTTATGACCTTGAGCTTGCAGTAGTTGTCTTTGCCCTAAAGATTTGGAGACACTACTTATATGGTGTTCATGTAGACGTGTTCACAGATTATAAGAGCCTCTAATACGTGTTCACCAAGAAAGAACTGAATCTTTGCTAGAGGAGGTGGCTCAAATTCCTCAAAGACTATGATATGAATGTGCTTTATCATCCGGGTAAGGCCAATGTAGTGGCTAATGCACTTAGCAGATTTTCCATGGGTAGTGTTTCACATGTTGAGGAAGAAAGCAAATAATTAGCTAGGGATATTCATAGGTTCGCTCAATTTGGAGTTTGCCTTGTGGACATAGCAGATGGCAGTGTGATAGTCCAGAATGGATCAAAATCTTCTTTAGTAGTTGAGGTGAAAGAGAAACAAGAAAGTGACCCCATCCTACTTCAGTTAAAAGGTGTGATTCATTAACAAAGAGTAGAGGTTTTCTTCCAAGGGGGAGATGGTGTGCTTCACTACCAGGGTCATTTATGTGTCCATAATGTGGATGATTTGAGATAGTGAATCCTGATAGAGGCTCATAATTCCAGATATTCTATTCATCCTGATGCCACTAAGATGTACCGTGACCTATGGAAGTCTATTGGTGGAATGGCATGAAGAGGGACATTACATATTTTGTGGCTAAGTGTCCCAACTGTCAGCCGGTGAAAGTAGAACATCAGAGGCCGAGAGGTGTGACTCAGGAAATTAGCATTCATACTTGGAAGTGGGAAGTTATCAACATAGATTTCATTACATGCTTACCTCATACTCGCAGACAACATGACTCAATTTGGGTGATTGTGGACAGGGTGACCAAATCATCCCACTTCTTAGCAGTTAAGACTATAGATTTAGCAGAGGATTATGCCAAACTCTACATCAGCAAGATAGTCAGGTTGCATGAGATTCCCTTGTCTATCATCTCAGATAGGAGTACTCAATTTATGTCTCATTTTTGGAGGTCCTTTAAGAAAGGTCCTGCTACTCAGGTAAATCTCAGTACAATATTTCACCCGCAGATGAATGGTTAAGCAGAGTGTACCATTCAAACCTTAGAGGATATGTTGAGAGCTTGTGTGATCGATTTCAAAGGTAGTTGAGACAATCACTTACCTCTTATAGAGTTTGCCTACAATAATAGTTTCCTTTATAGTATTCAAATGGCCCCGTATGAGGCACTTTATGGGCGTAAGTGTAGATCAATGGTTGGTTGGTTTAAAGTTGGTGAAGCAGCCTTGATGGGACCAGATTCGGTTTGTGAAGCCATGGAGAAAGTTTAGCTTATTAGGGAAAGGCTGAAAATAGCTCAGAGTTATCAGAAGTCCTATGCAAATGTGAGGAGAAGGGATTTGGAGTTTTAAATTTATGATTGGGTTTTCCTGAAAGTATCACACATGAAGGGTATGATGACATTTGGCAAAAAAGGAAAGCTCAGTCTCAGATATGTAGGTCCCTACAGAATCCTGAAGAGGGTTGATAATATGGCTTATGAGTTAGAGTTGCCAGTCAGGCTAGCAGCAGTTCATCCAGTCTTTCATATCTCCTTGCTAAAAAAGTGTGTTGGTGATCCAACAACGATTGTGCCATTATAGAGTGTAGTTGTGAAGGATAGCCTCACCTATGAAGAGGTTCTAGTTGAGATTCCTGACCGTCAAGTTTGTAGGTTGAGAAATAAGGAGGTCGCTTCAGTGAAAGTACTTTGGAGGAATCAGTCAGTTGAGGGAGCTACTTGGGAAGCAGAAGCATCCATGATGTCCAAGTACCCTCACCTCTTACCTTACGATTCAGCTTCAGTTCCTCTCTAGTTTCCCAGCATTCGCTTGTGTATTTCAGTCGCAGTATCATGTTTCCTTAGCTATTCCTGCATTTCCAGCATGTCTTCATGTCCTTAGAACTAGATTCAGTTAGAAATTAGCTTTTTAGAACTCATTGGTAGGGATTGCAGCTCTTTCCCTCCAAACTCAACTTGTTAGTCTTCATTCGAGGATGAATGATCCCAAGTGGGAGATATTGTAACACCCCAAAATTTGAACCAGCTACTTGACTATACTCAGCAGGAAAAATTGCAGGAAATTTCAAGTTTCCAAAAACCACGGGCAAGATCGTGGACCGTAGTTCAGAACCACGACCCGCAATCTGACCCGTGGTCTGACCTCCAGTGTTGGTCCCCTTCAGTCTACAAGTAACTTCAAGGATCGTTGTTTAAAACCATGGACCATCCTATCACTCATGGACTTGGTCATCATAGAGGTGCCAGTTTTCTACCTCAGAACCATAGATAGAACCACAGACCGTAGTTTAGAACTATGGTCCATCCTGTCACCCATGTTTTCTCTTATCAGATAACCCTCAACTTAAGGTCCAAAAACCACGAGTCAAACCACGGACCATCATTCAGAACCATGATCCATCCTGTGACTCATGGAATAAATAGATCAGACGACCCCCTGTACTCAGGGACAGAACCACGGATCAGTCGATGGTCCATCGTTCAGAATTATGGTCCATTGACCAATCCGTGGTTCGATGTTCTGAGAATTTCAATAGTTTTCTTTTAATTTATCAGGGGTATCCAGACATTGCTATCCCTTTTAAAGGCTAAGCTACGATGTTTTGACTAGCCTAAGTTGGACTTTAAGAATAAAACTACCCAAAACCCCTCATTCCCTCAGATTAAACTGATACTTAGAAAATTTTGGAGAAAAGAAATGCTTTTTTGTCTCAAGAACAAGCAAAAGTGTTTTATCAAGTTCAGGCTTCAATTCGAGGATTTCCTCCATAGATTCTCTTCTAGGTATGTGGTATTTCATCAATGGGTTCCTTTCACCCATTGGGTCCCTAAATACAGCCTAGTTCTTCAATTTTCAGTTAGTTCTTCAGACCTAGGGTTCCTCAATTCTATACAATTAGTGTAATTCACTTTTATTATTGTATATCAATTTCATCATCTGTTTTGTAGGAACCTAGGATAGTTATATACTCAAAATTCCATAACCCTAGCATGTGTGTAATTCATGTACCTTAAATTCATGCATGCTAAATAGATGTTGCAGTCAATTATATTTCAGGCTTAGAATGCTATCAATTTTCAATATTATTATATTACATTCTCAGATTAAAATTAGTATTTGAGCTATCCAGTATTTTCAGTTTGCATTCATTACTTTTATATCCAATTGGGAGTAGGCTTAGCACCAAGCGAATGAAGGATCACCCATCAGTTTAGGCTGAGACCTTTAGTAGCAGTCCCTAAGTCCCAGAACTATGGCACCACCATAGGTTCTAAAGGGGTCACTCGTCAGTTTAGGCTTGACACCCTAGTCCCTTGTTGGATATCAGATTAGTGGATCCACGCCAGATCATATTTATACCCTTGGCAAGGTATGAGCACCCTCTCAGCCAGGGTTACAGGTTGGACCCATAGTTAGCTCAAGTTGGGGTATGGCGGTTAACAGTAGCTCCCACAGTTCAGATTTTGTAGATGCATTAACCTTGTATTTCAGTATTCAGTTTATTCAGTTTAGTTAAGCATGTTACACCTCATGTTAGATACTTGGTCATTGCATTCAGTTTATCTCTCAGTTCATGCTTCAATATATATATATATATATATTCCATGTTTAGTATTCATGTTTACAGCTTTGCATATATCCCGCATGCCCAGTACATTCAGAGTATTGGCATATACATTTGTGCTACATCTTATCATGATGTAGATTTAGGCGCGCAGTATCCAGACCGTGTATAGTGCGATTCTCCAGTCCCTACTCAGCAGCTCACTGGTGAGTCCTCATAGTTCGAGGGCGATAGTCAGGCTTATTTATTCATTCTTTACTTTTAGTTTTCAGACTTTTAGGGTTAGCTAGGGGTTTATACCAGTAGCTCACTTTAGTTAGAGGCTTTCAGACATAGAATTAGTTCCAGCTTTTGCAGTCAGTATTGGTTTAGACCATTATCAGATTTTCTTATATATTCAAATGATTATTGAGTTATTGTTTTCTTACTTATTTACCTAAACCAATTAGCTTCCGCACAGTTAGTACATTTATTAAGAAATGCCTAGTCATGCTAGACCATGGGTTAGGTTGGGGTCACTTATGACTCTAAGCACCCTGTTGCACCTAGGGGGTAGCCTCGGGGCATGACAAAATTCCCATTATTACAGCTAAAAGTGCTATGATGTATGCATTCTTGTTGCTCCAACTTAAACACTTAGTGCATTCCCATTGTTACGGCTTAGAAGTGTTAGGTTATTTGCATTCCCGTTATTACGGCTTAATAGTGTTAGGCTGTGCGCATTCTCGTTGCTGCGACTTGAACACTTTATGCATTGTCGTTGTTGTGGCTTACAAGTGGTTTATAATTAAATTGTCACAAGGTGGATGGCTTGATAATAATCCAACTATAACAAGGTGGATGACTCGATAATAATCCAACTATAATGAGGTGGATGGCTCGATAATAGTCCAACTGTAATAAGGTGGATGGCTTGATAATAATCCACCTGAAATAAAATGGATGGCTCAATAATAATCCAACTGTAACAAGGTGGATGGCTTGATAATAATCCAACTGTAATGAGGTCGATGGCTCGATAATAATCCAACTATAACAAGGTGGATGACTTGACAATAATATAACTGTAACAAGGTAGATAACTTAATAATAATCCAACTGTAACAAGGTGGATGACTCAATAATAGGTATCTTATAGTGACAGAGTTAGCCTAAGGGTCGCAATCTAGGTGAATGCAAAAAATAAAGAGAAATAGGCATGCGATTAGCCTAATGGTCACTTTTTAGGGCGGACGCAAAAATAAATCAAAATAGTCATATGATTAGCCTAATGGTCACTTTTTTGAGAGGATGACCAAAACTATAAAATTAAGCATCATATTGACAAATATATAAACATACCAAAAGGGGTGGACGTCTTTACATGAATATGCCACTTATGACGTAGATGAGCCAACATAGTTTAAGTATAGGCCCTCGAGTGGGAAAGTAAACATATAAGCTACTTATGGGATGGACGACCCAACATAGAAATATGGCCATCGTAGCCATTTGTAATAGCTTTAGGATAAGCAGATATAATAGCTCTCGCAGCTATCGAATAGGATTGCCTTTGCAGAGGGTAAATGTGATGATTCTTTGAATGTGACAACCTTCTTGGCTATCTACAATACCCCATTAGATATGATGGTCTTCGTAACTACTTATAACATTCTCTGATATGATAGCCTTTGAGGGCATTGGTGATAATCCTTGCATATGACTTTGGGTAAATCTTGGACCTCATTTGTATCAATGTGACTTATAGATATCCCTTGAATTATCAAGCTTTAGGTAATATCACACATTATCAGACTTTGGATAGAGATGGCTTACAGATGTCCCTCAAATTGTTAGCTTTTAAGTAATTTTACACATCATCCGACTTTAGATAGAGGCAGCTTGCAGATGTCCTTCAAATTGCCAGTCTTTGGGTAATCCTGCACTTTTCATCCGATTTTTGATGTACCTCGACTTATAAATTTCCCTTGAATTTTTATCCCCTGGGTAATCCTACACAATATCAACGCGGATATGTCATGGCTTATAGATAACCCTTGGACATTCAATTTTTAGTCAATCTTACATACTATCTAGTTTTAGACATAGTTGTGGCTTATAGACGACATTTGGCCTATCAAAACCTTGGGGAAATCTAGTTCATCATCCAATTTCAGATGTCAACTTATAGACATCCTTCAAACTATATGCCTTCCTCATCCCTAATGGAAAGCGTTATTTGATCTTCAAGGTAGCAAAGGCATTTGCCACACAATCAAATATAACTATGCCTTCTGAATGCACAAATATCCTTGAGGTCAGACTCCTCTATCTCTATGTAATAATGGATATAAATGCTCTCAATTCTAGACTCCATTATCTCTGCGTAATAATAGAATATTAATGCATAAACATCCTCAACGTCGAACTAATTTGTCTCTATGCGATAATGGATAGAAATGCTCTTGATGCCAGACTCCATCATCTCTACGTGATAATATAAATGCACAAATATCCTTGATGTCAAACTCTACTGCCTTCCTGCAACAACAAATATACATGCTTTTGGGTCAATCCTACATATTAAATGCGACTTAGGGATGTCTTTGGATGTCATCCTCTTCGAAAGTAGTCAGAGAGAGATATAGTCTTTGCGGCAAACATATGCCTATGGTAATTGATGATGATTTCCCTTGTAGCATGACCCTTATGATATGGTCCTTTGACCACTTTGTTGTCTCATTGACTCTTTCATGTGTACCTGCGCTCAAGGAAAATGATTTGTAGATACAACATTGCTTTTATTAGAAACCACAGTCGAGGCTTTAGTGAAAACATTTGTAGCGTTTAATAAAAATAACTTTATTTGCAAATATCACCCTCCTTTCGAGGTGGATAGACAAATAAAGGGTTATCTCAGATGTAAATAAATAGCTGAGAACCCACTTCTGGGAACAACAATAAATACCACTTTCGAACATTGTGTGTTTGTTGTGATCCCTGATTTGCTGAGGATTTCATTTATCTCTTTTTATTTGATGATCTCTCCAGTCACTTTGTTGTCATGTTGACTTCTTAGCGTGTACCATTTTATAACATTGTATGTTAATTTTGATCCTTGAGTAGCTGGGGATTTAAGGAGGATGTTATCGCTCTCTTCTTATCTGGTGGTCTCTGTAACCACAATAAAAAATTGTTAGTTTTGGAAAACTCTTCCAATTTTGGCTTTTCCAATTGTCTTGGATCCTTTTTGTTGATCTTGCGCATTCAACTTCATTTTATTCCTTTGAATACACTGATTGATTTGGAGCTTTTTTCCAATCCCCTTGCCAATTCTTAGGACAACTTGCATCCGCAGAAAAATGGTTTGTTGTGGCAAAACTGATCTGTGTTGAACTCCTTTAGTTATCTACTCATGTCTTGCTATCTCTGAGTACTTGTCATCTTTTGGTGCTTGCCTTGACTCTTCGGGTCACGGTAGATGTAGGACAATTTATAAAGGAGAAAATTTGTAAAGATATTCCAAATAAGTCTTTGAAAAATAATGATTTTGAAGGAATGATTTGGAAAGGTCTCTACTAATCTTGTCATGTCATGCACCAACTTAATGAATGTCCTTCATTAGAGGCTTCAGTATATCTGACATCTTGTTGGCGAGCTCTGGAGATCTTTCAGCATTTAGCTGGTGAGTTTGGAAATGATCTTCTGAGAAATCTGTCGTAGATAGGAATTAGTCCACCTTGGACTTTTTTGTTGCTCAGGATTTCTGAAGTAGACTCTGATCCCCTGGTGCTGGGGAATCCTTGAAGTTTGTCTTTGAACTCTCAAATGAAGCTTGGTGGAAATTTTGAGGTCCTCTTCAAAATTTCTGCCCCAGTTAGAGGTTTTGTGATGAATGTTGTACTATTGATAAAAGATTTGACACCCTGTGGGGGCTGTGAGATTCTTTTTTTCAAAATTCATCTTGATTTCTCTTTAGCACAATCTACATTCTGACTTGCTAGAAAATGATCTTCGTCTTCTAGATTTTGAGATTCCTTTCTCTAAAATTCTACCCTAGTTTTCACTTTCAGGGATGATATGACAGAGCCATTGTGGCGCCTACGTATCCCGTTAAAGTAGGAATCGGGTCAAACCTAGTTCCTACCTAAAACTTGCATCTAGTAATCCTTTGACTTGATTATTCAAATTTGGGGACATGTTTTCCTACTCTCATCACAGGAAATTAGATTTTTCTAACAACACCTGTGGAGCTCAAATACAATCGTTTGTAGTATGATGAAGTTGCTATAATAAAATAAAGGACATAAAGTCGGAAATTAACACGTTTTTCTTGTGATGATTTGTGTGATGGTCCAAATGACACATCTCATGGTCTTAGTTGTTTTTCCTGACACTTTACCTACAAAATTCGAAAAAAGCATTAGGAATTGTAATAAAGTAACAAGAATAATCTAAGAGATAAAGTGAGAGAAGAAGTTTGTCCAGATTTATTATGGCGAGGTTGCGATGGGTGTGAATAATGCATTTGCCATGCTTTGATGGTTTTGTCATTGTCATATTTGTGACTCTGTCATTCCTGTATTCAAAGAAAAATTCTTAGTTTGAGAAACTATTTTGTGTTGGACTTGCTTGTCTTGATGCTCCTTGAGCTTGGATTTGCAGACTCGTTTGGTTTTGAAATGTCCTATTGGTTGAATTTTTGAGGAACTTCTAAAAATTCTGCCCTAGTCTAGTGCATATAATAACTCTTGTGAATTTTGATGTCGCTTCTCTTGGATTCTTCCCTAGCTACACACTTCAACGAGATCTTCAAACTTAATTTGTGAAACGATATTTTTGAGGTCCCTCAAAAAAAAATCTTCCCAGTTTCTTTGACATGATCTCTAGTTTTGGCTTGCTGGAGAAATATCTCCTTTTTGTGAATTTTTTAGACTCCCTCAAAAATTATGCCCCAATTTCTATTACAAAGGGAAATGGAAATGTTATGGGAAATATGACCAAACCAGTGTGGTTCCTAGGTATCCCTTTTCAGCAGGAATCAAGCAAATGTAGTTCATGTTACAAGGAAAGGTGCGATAATAATGGGAAAAAAGCAATAATGTGCATTTACATAGAAGAGAAAGTAATGACTTTATATGTAGGGCTCTTTCCAGTTTTATTGCACAGTTCTTTTGACCCTTGACGGTGAATATCTTTAGATGATCCCGTTCACAATGTTTTGATCCTATCTTAAGCATAAAACATGTTATCATTTGGGGAAACTTTTTCAATTGTGATCAGCTAGTTGTCGATCATGTTTTAGATTTTGTGCTTGAGGGTCGAGCAACCATCTGTATCATGTCCAACTACTCTTGAATGATAGGCACATCTTTGGTCAGCCCTATAAAATTTTCCTAAAGGATTGGCTAGTCTTACTTTGATAGGATAAAGCATACCCGCTGCGTTCAACCTGTCATAAAGCTGAGTTTGAGATTCCATCAATTGTGTGAATACTTTCGGAGGCTTCCTAAAATTCAAACAAAATAGTGTTTTTGGGTGGCATAGTGGCCCTGATATTGCCTCCGTGGAGTCTAGTACATATGGGTAGACCCGACAACAAACATTTCTTCTTCCATTCCTTTTGATACTTCCATAGCGTCTTCGAGCTATTCTCGATAGCATGCAGTGCAGTAATCTTCTCAGACTTAAAGGCATCCTCAAAAGCTTCTCCTACTTTGTCCCATCAAAGAAATCATCCTATCATAATACTAGGGTTCTTGAGCTCTGATGAAAGTAGTGGTCATCTCTTCTTCCCTCATGGGTGATTGTACTCTTGCAGCTACTGCCCTTCAATGGATAGTGTATTCACAGAAAACCTCTGTGGGTTTCTTATTTATCTTTTTTGAGTAGTATCTATCGGGAGCCGCCTCGATGTTAAATTGGAATCTTTCTACAAAAGCATTGGCCATAAATCTCAATGTCATCCATTTGCATATTTCCTGATATATATATCATTCCAGAGCTTCCCACTCAAACTTTGTCCAAACAATCTCATTAATAGTGCTTCATTTCAGCTTACCCCAATGAGCTTGTCACAATAAACTCAAAGATGAATCATAGGATTTCCAATCCCGTTGAAGATATCAAACTTTGGCACTTTATAACCCTCTGGTAGATTTAGATATAGATGTATGCAAAGATCTTCATACCTCAATTCTATGAAATCTTGTGCTAACTAAGCATCCTTCACAACTTGGAAGACCATCTCTTTTATTGTGATCATCCTTTGCTCGCGTTCTTTCTCACTCTCTTTCCATTCTTTCTCATTTTTTTATAACAGTCAAGTTTTGTTTGAACTTGAGTAGCATATATATAGATGTGGATTATTTGAGAAGATGTAGCTTGGTTGACAGTGTGCGAGTTTGTGGAGTGATTTTGAAGAGTAGGATGATTTAGATAAGTAGGAAGTGGAGTTTGATATGATGGTTGCTATTTTTGTAGATTGGTAATTTAGTTTGATACGGCGGTATGTCAATGTGGTATGTAGGAAATGGAACTTGGTATGGGAGTATGGCATTTTGATAGTAACTAGTATTAGGTATTTGATTTTGATTGAGTCGTGGCGGGGGAACATGAGAGGGTTCGACAAGTGGCTGATAAGTAGTAATTAGGTCTTCAGTGGGTGTACTAGGAATGAGATTTGCGGATTTTATGTTATACATCTGCAGATGGTTGGGAGTATATGAGTTTAGCGGCAGGATGGAAAACAAAGGTTTTTCTGTATTAGGGAATGTGTTTCTTATTCTAGCTATGTTCATCAGATCCATGGTAGTTTGCAATTCTTCTTGTAGGTCAGCAACCCGTTGAACCAAATATGCGGTGAAATCATCATTTTTGGTGCAGTCACCCTCATCTAAGGCCTCAGAGTTTTGCAAAGTGATGGAGGTCACCCTTTTCTTTTTTCCTGATATCGTACCAGTCATTTCACCTTTTCTCTTTTTCTTTTCCATGAAGCCAGATGATGCAGCTAGCTTTGGTCTTCTGAAGTAGGCTCGTTTACTTACCAACACAAATTATCCTCTTCCTTTTTAAAAGAAAAGAACAATTCAAAAGGCAAACGTGTTAGTTCATCAATTATAATGATTAATCAAATAACAACAGAAGCAAATAATAGATATTTTTCTTAAAACAAGATTGGTCCAAAATTTGAGTAAGGACGAGATTTAAGGACTAAATGCACAAGAGTGTCCTTTTGTCTAGTGATCACTAAAGTTCGAGAAGAAATAAATAAAAAGGAGTAGAACAATTGGTTCAGAAAGGCTGACTCATGTTGAACACCGAAACTCAACCCTGATCTGATCCTTCTCTTTTGCTAAGCTCCATTTGTGCTGATGATTACTTTGTTTTGAGAACCCTAATACTACCTCAGTATTAGGATATGTTGAAGACATTTGTCTCATAAAGTCAAATTCTAATTTTCATTCCTCGTTTTAGGGGGTCTTAAGAAAGAAAGAGACTGAGCCTTATATTGGCTGCCTATATATCCCTCTAGGGAAAATCTGGTCTAACGTAGTTCCTCTTATAAGAAAAATTCTTATATATATTATAGCTTCCCGTGCAAACTCTATGTGAGCTTCCTAAGTATCCCTCCACGGGACTTAGGTTTCACATAATTACACTAAGAATTGAAAATTAATGGACAACATTGCTTAAAATATTAAATAATAGCCTTAAATCTACCCAAAATTGATCCCCTTGGATCTTGTAGGTTTTAGTGACCATCCCCGGTGCTTGATCTCGAACTTTCTCCTCCATTAGTTATAAGGAGCTCAACCTTGATCTGCTTCGATTCGATCAAGTCTTCAATTTTGTTTATTAATGTGTAACATTCTTCGATATCATGTCTAAATACTTTTGATTTCTAAGCGCATGATTTTGTCATACCCAATTTTCTTTTTTGCCCATTCTTTTTGTAGGGGTGCCCTTCCTTAACGGGAATGGGGTGTACTATCTTAGCAGCATTCAACTTGTTAAAAAGGCTTGCATAGGACTCTGCAATAATAATGAATCTGTGACAAAATTTGCTTGGCACAAATCTTGGTATAGTAGGTGGAACTATAGTTGGGTCTCGGTACTTTACGAACTAAATTTGAGGCCGTAACACCTGAGTTATCTGACCATTGTCTAATAGACTTTGAATATCTTTCCTTAAGTTCCCACATTCATCGGTGGAATGGATTGGCTTTCCTGAATGATAAGAACACCGTTTGGATGGGTCAATATGCAATGGTAAAATTTTAAGGATGTTGCCCTATATTGGTTGTAAAATCCCTGTTGCTCTTAATCTCTCGTATATAAAAAAGGTGGCTCAACTAACAGGGTGAAACTATAAGGGTGTCTAAATGCTTTGACAGTGATTGATTCTCCGTCCTTCATAGCATCTCCAATTTGTGCTTGGGATGAATTAATCTCCTCATCTCCAATCATTGAAGTCCATATTCGATTATTTGAAGTTTATTTTCCTTCAATTGAGCGAACGAATCCCAAGACTTTCTCTTCAATAAGTCATTTTCCTTGTTCACTTTCCTCGTGATCTCTGAATAATTTAATTGTTGATTATGCACTTCTCTTATCGAATAATATGACGGGTGCCTGATTCTATTTTTGAGTATCCATTGCTGAGTATGCCTTCTACTGAATCCTTTCTTTAACAAAGAGATTTGTGGATTTAATGATCATTTTATATTATTCATAGTTTTGGGAGTAGACCTCGTAAAGTGATGTTAGATGACTTTTGAAGATCTGTTATCTTTCTCTTGATGTCTTCAATCATTTTTTTATTTTTTTAATCTTGATTTTTGCCTTTGCAACCTTATATTGAAGTGAATTTTAACTTGTGATCCTCTTTTTCTTTGTCACTGACCAAGTCATTTATCAAATTTTAAATGTCCATACTTTTTTTTGGTTTCATATTCAACACAAGTCAGCCTTTTGACAAAGAATATTATTAGGATAAAGTATGTTCGAAAAGTTTTTTTTGGGGGGGGCAATGGATCGTCTTACAGACAACACATATCGTTCAATTCATTAGGCTCACCTTTTGCATAAAAGGTCACATTCATGTTAGGAAGTGCTATATATTGATTATGCACTATGTGATATATAATATGTTTTCTTTGTGATTATTTGATTTATATGTTCAAATATATTTGTTTTGCTGATGTAATGACCCTTCCGGTCATTTATGCGTTTTTGCCTTTCTTGTACCATTAGAGCTTTCCTATAGTGTCCCCAAGTCATTTATGGCTTGCTGGGACTGGTAGTTTGGTGCTCGAGCCATTTGCTTGGTCTTTTTGACCGTTCCTTGTTTTAGAGCTTTAGGCTTTTAAAATTGTTGACTTCAGTCAACATTCGTGGTGAACGTACTTGGAATCGAATCTCGACAGTTCTGTTAGCTCTAGAGCATGGACTTTGGCCTAGTGGGAACTTTGGTTGGGATCTGGGAGCTTTTCATCTTTGAATTCTCTCTCATTCTATTTTTTTAAGCTAGTTGGGCAGATTTGGTTGACTTTGGTCAACATTCAGAGTAAACGGCCTCGGATAGAAATTCCATCAGCGTTGTTAGCTCTGGAATGATGAGTTTCTATTAGGTAGTTGGTTGGTTTGGGTCTCGGGTGATCTAGGATTATTACGGTTGTTTGGTTAGCGTTACTTAGTGTTGACTTCGGTCAACATTCCTACGAGATGGCCTCGGATGGAAATTTTATCAATTCCGTTGAGTCTGGAACCTCGTTTCCACACTAGTAGCATATTTGGTTTTTGAGTATCGAGTTCTGATTGTGCCAGGAGTGCCCCGTTGAGTTTTTCAAAAGTTGCAGGTTTTTGGCTATTGTAGGTGCAGGCTTCAGGCCTTAATCGCGATCGCGAGCCTCATCCCTCGCGACCGCAATGAAGCACCTGGTGCCCTGTTCTTTGTGATTGCATGATCGCCTGTCGTGATCATGATGAAGCACGTCCTCCCTTGTTCTTCGCGACCGCGTGGCTAGACTATGTGATCGCGATGGTCTAGCCAGCATGGTCCTCGCGAATGCGAGGGGTCCCTTTGCGATCACTATGAAGGACCCCTGGGTAGTATATAAGCCCCCAACTTCGTCTTCTTCACTCTAAAAAATGATTTCTCCATTGATAATGGATCCAAGCTCGTCTAAGCACTGTTTTGGCTCAATTCTTGGTGCTGGGGTGCAAATTTCTTGGCCTTGATTGTTCCTCCATCTTTATTGGTGAGTTTTATCCGCTTAAATCCATTAAACTCATCCCCTTTGATTCTTAATTTATTCTTGATGTGACTGGCTATTTTGAGCCATTTCCCTTGGTTAGATTTCTTTTTACTCTGAGCATGCACACTTAGGAGTGTGGTGATCATGGTGCGCTCTTCCATTTTTGGTTTTGGGTTGCGAGGCCCACGGGCTCGCCGGTGACCCGAATTTCAACCCAGCTATTTCTATAGCATTATGGGTATTGTTAGTCTTGTTTTGACGTATAAATTATTGTATTGATAGTGGTTTCGCGATTTGGAGCTTCCCAGAGCAGTTCGATCCTTTACAATGTCGTTCCCACAGCTATTCGTTGGACGACAAGTAGGTTATAGCTTTCCCTACCTAGACTCTGCACATATAGGCTATAACTGCATTAATTAGTATCCTTGGGTGGGTTGTTTTAGGATGGTACCCCAGACCGTGCCCGTCTTTTCTATTCGCTTATTTGATACGCTAATTGTAGTATTCATGTAGTATTGTATACTACCCTTGTGGTCCTGTGTGGCCTTGTATTGACTCTGGAACATAGATGGTGGGTTATTTGGGAATGTCCATGAGTCCTGGACATAGAGATATCTTTCTAGGCTGGTTATGAATGTTGTAGAGTTGTTGAGCCTGTGCAGGTCCGGTAGGAATGTTTCTGAGCCATTGGGCTAATTTATATTTATGTGTGAGCATATCATCCATGAAGATGATTTTTCCCTGCATGTTTTATCACTGTTTTGGCTTTGGGCCTACTATAGATGACTTTCTAAACCTTGCATGTCCCCGGGGGCCCATTTTCAGTATAAATGATGATAAAATGGAATTTGGATGATTTCACACTTGATTTCCTACTGATACTAGGCTCGACTAGGCAGAGCACTAGACTTGATTTCCTACTGATACTAGGCTCGGATGGGAAGAGCATTAGACTTGATTTCCTACTGATACTAGGCTTGGCTGGGCAGAGCACTAGACTTGATTTTTATTATTGATTTAGACCCGGATACGCTCTGGGCACCCTTTGAGAGGGTTATTGGACTTTTATCACTGATTTAGACCTGAGTATACTTCGGCCACCCTTTGAGAGGGTCTTTTGAGATTACTACTACTATTTTAGACCTGATTCAATTTTGGGCACATACTTTGAGGTTCTATTTTTCTGATATTTTGCGTTGGTTACTATATGTGGTCAGGGACCTACATGAGCCCTGCCATTCTAGGACCTGGCCAAAGGGCTGAGCATGTCGGAGGAGGGGTATACGGTGTCGGATAGAGTATAGCAGGTACGTCCCACCATAGGTCCTCCTGCCAGAGTACCATGGGAGGTGCATACAGAGTTACTATTATCGGTTCCATCATTATCATCATCATGCATATTTCACTCGGATTCCACCCTTGTTTACTGTGTGTTCAGTGTATGCTTCGGTTGTATGGGCGACTGGAGGGTTTGTTTTTCACTTGATTGCGTTCCTCGGCTGTATGGGTAGCCGTTGAGACTATAGGTAGATTATATTACTCCTGTCATTTCATAGAGCTAGTTATGGTCCTTGGTTCTTGAGAATTGGTAAGTTTTAGCCTGTTGAGGCTTCGAGTTTTGGGCTTGAGTATTGAGGGGCTAGTGAGTCCTATATCTTTGAGGCACCGTCGTGTGTCCTCCTGAGTGGTTGTAATTCATTAGACGTTGTTCCTTATCTTGATTCTGAGTAGAAACTCTTGGTTCCTGTGGCTTAGTTATTCCATTCTAGGTTGTAAATTGTGAGAATGATCCCAGGTTATTCTTATCTAGAGGTTTAGTGTTTCAAGTATGTTTCCGTTATTTTATAGATTCTATTGATTATGTTGGATTTCTTTCCCTCTTTCCCTTCTTACTCGAGGTTACCAGTATACCGCCATGTTCCTGATTCACTCTCTCTTTATTTATACTATTGTTGTAAGGATCCCAGGTGCGTCCTTCTTTCTTACACTTGTGTTTCTCTGTTATGTATATCTTCTGTGCTAGCATTGTATGCCTATAACTCTTGGTTGTTATTTCTCCGTGCTGGTTCCTTGTGCTTTCTCTATTGATTCGGTGACTACTTTCTTGTTATCTGTTACTTACTATTTTTATATCTTATATGCGCTCAGTCGGCCGATGATGCGTACTGAGTACCCATTGTCTTGGTGCTCATACTACACTTCTGCATTTCTTGGTGCAGATATTAGTTGAGCTTTCGCCATTGATCGCGTTGGAGACTCGTGCAGCTTTGGGGAGATTCGAGACCAGGGTGAGCCCATGATGGTCGGGGATTGTCTACATCTCATCTGTTGTACTGTTACTCTTGTATCTATATCCAGAGACAGTTGTACTTATCATTTTGTTACTTCTAGAACTTGTACTCTATTAGAAGCTTTTGTACTGTCGATACCAAGTCTTTGGTTTGGTGTAGTTTCAATGTATATATTTATGTTTTTCTTTCGTTTATTTCTGTTTATTGTGCGTATCGATTAGGTGGTAGCCCATTACTAAACATTTTGGGCAACGAGAATTGGTTCACCTACTGGGGTTGTAGGTGCCATCATGACGTGAGAAATCGAGTCATGACAACGTGGTATCAGAGCTTTAGGTTCACCGGTATCATGGTACAAAAGCAAGTGTCTAAGTAGAGTCTCATGGATTGGTACGATGACGTATGTATCCTATCTGCGGGAGGCTACAGGTCATTGTAGGAAAATTTTCATAGTTTTGGCTCTTTATCGTGCGTTCCTCGCTCTATTGTATTCTAAACTTCAGTTGTTTTGTTCTTTCTCAGATTCCTAAGACGAGTTTGACAGCGGTTGGTGTCATGGCTTGTGTGTATTTTCTTCATTGCTTCCGTCAGTTCTAGGACTTCAGAGTGAGAGTTTACTGCATCATATAGGGGGTGTGGGACCAGCCCAGCCTACGATTGGATTCATAGCTACCCCAGTTCTTCAGGGAACCGTGGCTAGGACTCTGATTCTTTCGATGGGTGTTTCAGTACCCGGTTAATTAGGCAGTGCCTCAGTCAGGGTTGAGCTTTCAGTTCTCCAGCAGGGTTGTATGTCGGTGTTGGCTTATGAGGCGAGATTTCATGAGATGGTTAGGCGTACTGCTAGGACTGTGCCATCAGAGTTTGATAAGGTTCAGAGCTTTGTTGGAGGTTTTATTTCACCGCTTCGTTTGGCAACCAAACATTTAGTTACAGGTGGGACTACCTTCCTTCAGGTAGTGGATCATGCTTGGGCTATTGAGGGTTTATACCGTGAGGCTTATGGAGGTAGTGCTAAGAAACTACGTTGCCAGGATAGTTTCCAAGGTTCTCAGACTTGAGGTAGGGGATTCTCCACCAGAGATAGGTTCTATTGCTTCTTATCTACCAGGCCAGTTTCAGTTGCTCCGCAGGTTTCAGAGAGTGGTGGCACAGGATATGTTAAGCTTAGTGGCCATGGTACGAGTCAGATTCTTCGAGGTTTGCTTTCAGGTTATGTAGGTTGTGGTGGCCGGTCAGGTCTAGTGGGATCATCCCGTCAGGTTCCACATGGTAAAGTTTGTTATCAGTTCAGGGAGCGTGGGCACTTGGTTAGGGATTGCCCCATAGTCCCACTTTACAGTCAGTAGGGTCAGGATAGTTAGTAGGGCTATGGTGGTTCAGGCATCCATTCGGAGTTGACAGGCACCGTGCATCAGAGTAGGGCTTCTTTGGGTTTCTATAGTTGCAGGGTGATGGGACATTATTCTAGATATTGTCCCTGTCGAGGGATGACAATGCCTTCAGCTTGGACTACTCCAGCCAGTGTTAGACCCCATCAGTCCGATGCCCCTCTTGGTGGGCCTGAGGTAGAGGTTCCTGATATCGTTTCTCTAGGTAAGGCTCTTGTTACCTTCAGCTTGTGATAGTAATGCTCGCATTGTGATTCCTTCCCTTCCATCATTTATTTGCTTATACGCCTACCCGCTACTTATTTAGTTATTTAGCTACTTGAGTTTTAGTATCTATATATTGTTTTCCTTGTAGGTTATTCCTTAGTAGTGGATGGGGTGAGTTACCCTTGTGAGGTGTTTACCCGGAGGTGTAGCTCGTGGGTAGTTCTCGTTAGTCTCATTTATGGTTGGTGTTTCTCCAGTTCCATTGTGACTCTAGGCTTGTATTGAGTCTTCCATCTTGAGTGGTCCTAGATGGTTGTTGCCTAGGCCATTTCCTAGAATTTGCTAGAAGTTCTTGTGTTGGTTTAGTGTTACCAGTGGTTGTGCCATAGTTTGAGCTTTGTCTTACGTTGAGAAGTGTCGGTTATGCTAGCGTGCATAGATTGGTTTTGTTTTTTGAGTGATTAGGACCGACCCTCTTTATTTGGTTGGTTTAGGAGGTTGGCAGGTATGTGGGTTGTTCCCATAGTCTTTCTCAGTTTCTTTTCTGGTTGGGTTGTCTTATCATTTCCCCGATTCCAGTTGGAATGAATTTCGATCGTAGTTCTCTGTATGAGCCTTCGATTTTGGCATTATGATTGGGTTTTGGCTTTAGCATTTTCAACTAAGTGTTGATAGTAACATCGTGGCTGAGATGTATTCATAGCATATTGGGTGAGTCGTGCATCTAGCCCATTTTCTCCTGCCTTGTTGAGTTTTGACAATGTAAATATGGGATCTAGGGAAATGGCTCTAGATTCTTATTTGAGAAGGGATTTGAAAGGTTCAGTACATGCTAAGGAAAGGTTTAGTTTAGCTGAAAAATGAGGGAGACGACTCTTTGTTTGTGCTGATGTGTTTTAGTAGTTGACTGAGGTGACGACTGAGAGATTGCTTTGGGTTGTGGGTTGGTGACTTGGTTCGACCGACTAGAAATGTTAGTGGTTTTTCCATCGATTGGTTTGAGATGTCAGTAGCAACTTGCTTATTCAAGCCTAGTTGCCTTCCGTTCCTAAGGGTTCATTGGCAGCATGGGTTTGACAGAGGCTTTGGTTGGAAATTTTAAAGTTAGGTTTCAGTAACGTAGACTGGCAAACTACTCCGAATGGTTTGTGGTCGGTTCTTCTCGGTTGCAGTTTCTTGGGTTGGAAGGCAATGAGTTCAGACAACTTAGCTTTCCCATTTCAGTTGTGCAGTGACACTTGGCCTTGGACACCTAGTCCTTGGCTAACCTTTGAGTTAGGCTAGACATTCCATATTTTGGTGGTGTTCTAGATAGTACGAGGTTCCTTCTACCATGGTTAGACAGACTAAGCAATGTGAGTTTGAGATTTAGTAGTGGTGTATGCTATATATGATCAAGTTGTGCGGGTTGAGGCTAGCGAGGCTATTTTAAGTTCTAATAGTACGTTGAGATTGATCGTCATCTTCATTACCAAGAGTTTGAAATGCTTGTTTAGTTGGGTCTTCAAGGGTGGTATTTTATATGAGGTTCCAGTGTTGGTTAGACTCGACCAGTATGGACTAGAAGTCCGGTATGATACATGCTTCGAAAGGGTTAGTTGTGTGCAGATGCAGTAGAGCGGTTGATTCATGCCAAAGAGGTGAGTTGAAGGTACATGCAAAGATTTCTATAGCTAGATGGCAACTTTGAACCCTAGACACCTTTTTCCTTTGCCTTCGGGGTGTTTTGACTTGATATTCGTGGTATGGTAGACTCCTTCCCGAGTTGAGATTTGTAAAGCAATTTTAAATCTGAATGGTGTTCGAGCATTTAGAGTAGCAACAGTGTTTCTTAGAGTTAGGAGCTTAGCTAATGATCACGAACTTCGTGGTAGACTTACCACACTACTTGCAGGATCTTGGTTTCGGTTTTGATCTATTAGGCAGATTGCCCTGGTTCATTTACTTCCAGTTGATTTAGACTTGACACGGTGCTGCGATGTTGGGTTCATTCTATAGTTTGGAAATTTCTCCGTTAACATAGGATGTTCATACATGGCTTTCCTAACCCTGGTGTGCAACTTCAGTCGGATTCAGATGGTTGTTCAGTTGGGTTCAGTTATCGAGTTTGATGTTAGCAGAGGTATTCGTCCATGGGTTGGTGATCAGTTGGATTAAAGCTACTACATTTTTGAGTACGTGCTTTGGGTTAATGTTTTGGATGGCAAGGGCTAGTAGACTATAAAAATGGCTTGGAAAGAGTTTGAGAAAAAAGGGTAAATTCATTCGTAGTAGAGTATAAGTGGGAACTATGGATCCCCGGTGTGTCAGTTTATGCTTCGAGGATGGTTTAGGTGTTCAACTTGTATATGAAGCTTCTGGTTTGTGGTGCAAAAGGGTTAGATTCAGAGTAAAAGGGTTTTGCGGATCAACGGGTTCATGAGTTAGAGTTTTGGTTGTTGGCTTTTCTGGCGAACTTGGTTGAGGTTTGGAAGATTCGAGTTTGGTGTGTTGATCGCCTTGCTTCTCTAGTTTCGGTATTGGGTCGGTGCTTTCTGATTGTGATTTTCGAGGTTCAGTTTGGGCTGGAAAACCCTTGGAGTTTTGGAGTTTAAGTTTGGAATCCGGTTTGACTAGTAAGGAGTTTAGGCTTGGTTGCTTTCCTTGGTTCTGTTCTGTTGGGTACCGTCTGGTCGAGGAGGCTACCCGGGTTGTCTGGGAGAGCAGTGTGATAAGTCGGTAATCTACCAACTTAATAAGCCTTTATCCATGAATTATTGCTATATTTTGAATAGATTTAGAGGTTCTTATGGCCTTTATTGATGTCTATGCAGGTACTTTTGATAGATGATGATAAACAAGGAAATGGACCCAAAAAGAGCTCAAAAGGAGTGAAGTGTGAAGTGTTCAAAAAAACTGAAGATTTTGACTAGAGATGCGGTGGTCGTGCAACACGGACAAGCCGAGGTACGAACCACACCTCCTCCACATAGATCTACAAAAGTCATTGAAGAGTTTGTTAAGGGGTGCGGTCGTTGTGTGACGCGCACATCCTAAGGTGCGAATTGCACCCCCTTCGCACGGAGCTCCCAAAGATAGCTGAAGTCACTAGTTCAATTGAAGGCAGTGTGCGATGCGCACATCACTACGTGTGAACCGCACATCACGCCACACACCTCCTGAAGGGCATTTTTGTCCAAATTTTTAGTGACTTTTTGGGAAACTATAAAAGTCCTATTTAGGCATAATTGTAAATAACTTTTATCATTCATGAATATTTTGAAGAGATTTTTGCTTGGAGACTAAGTTTTTCACCTCGATTGAAGAGGGTTTCAATCTAATTCTCTTGGTTAACACTTGTGTGCTCAAATTGAATCTAGAACTTGAGATTCATCTCTAATGGAAGAGATTTTGACTTACCCAACTGGTATCTCTCTCTCTTGCTATGAGTGGATAAATTCTCTTGTCTAGGGGTGTATTGATGATGGGTGCTTAACAAATGGGTGTGGGTGTTATTTATTCTTACTTATAATTGTTTAATTGACATGGGTCTAGTAATTTCACCAAGTTTTAATCCTAAAATTGGTGGTTGCAAACATTAATTTTCATTACTTGACTATGTGATTGCTTGAGAAAGGATTTCATGGTTTCGGATGTGAATTTACTAGTGGGAACTTGCGATTCCACTCAGAGTTGGGGCTAGAGATAGCTCTTATCGATGGATCCACCCATTTAAGGGTCTAAGCTAGAGATAGTGTGACCTCCCCAAGCGTAGATTGGTTGTTTATTGACCAAATCGATGATGCTCTAACCGAGATCATTGGATATAATCTTGTTGATCGAGAGATAAACAATTCTTACCTATGGCCAATGTTATTCATGTCATTAAGCGAGAATAAGTATGAATTGATAATCACCCTATCACATAACTAAAGCCCCATCAGATATGCATCCCTAGTCGTCTAGTCAAGTTGGTACACCCGCTTTTGTTTTATTGTTTTTTTAATTGAATTGTGATTGTAGTGACAACACCCCAATTCCCCCATCCTTTTACTTGTTGTTTTGAGCAATTACTCTCGCTTTGAACTCAATTCATTACAATCTTTATTTAGCTACCCCAAGTCCCTTGGGTATGTCCCCGACACTCGTTGAGATTATAAATTTTGTTTTGCTGCACGATCACCGTGGCCTCCAACTTAGGGAGCATGATTTGAGCGTTCATCAAAAATAGTGACGTTGCTGGGGACTTGAGTTGTTAGCTTTTTTTGGTTGTTGATTTGAAATAACTTTGAGAGTACTTGCTTCTTTTACTTTTGTGTGTTGTTTGTGGTTGATTGCAGGCACACGTCACTCAAACTTCAATGCCTGTACTTCTCACTCAGCCCAGTTGCGCTTGATTTTACTACCTTGTCAGACCATAAGTTAGATTTTTGGGAACTGAGGGAGCAATGAGTGCGACCTCCGTTAAAGAGATTGAGGACTGGTTAAATAATGATACACAGAGGAATATAGAGTTATGGTAAGGAGTATCTCAAATGAGTGGGTTGAAACCATTAGCACCATTGGTGTTCTTTGGGGTATGAGGTCGGTAGAAGATGGTGAGAGTTCAAATGATGGTAGTGATGAGGTGCTTACAACTGTCCATGAGGCAGGTTCCCATGTCAACCCTCATAGTTTGGGTAGATGTGAGCATGGGAATCAAGGTCGGAACGAACAATATGAAGACTCTAGAATGGAAAGTATGCTTGTGCAGGTGTTAGAAAAAGTAGGTGAAACCTACGAAATCATTGAGGAGTTGAGCCATAACCTTGGAAGCCTTGCCCGATCTGTTCAATCGCATTTCGTAGCCATTGAACATCTTGAAGATAGAATGCTTTGGCTGAATTCACAATTCAAATCTAGGCAAACCGAGAATAAAGAGAGGGGTAGTGGTGTTGAGAGCTCTCTAGACCACGTTGATAATACAATGCCAATGATAAGCAAGCCACAGAAAACACAAGTTCTGGGAAATGGTGTGACCAAAATTGTTCAACGTGAGAGCAAGGAGACTAAAGTTCTAAAACCATTCCCCACTTGTCTGCCTCCATTCCCACAATGACTTTTGCAAGAAAGATTGGATAAGACTCCGAATGATTTCGAGTCTACATTAAAGAGAATCATTATCAATGTACTTGCAAGTACCACTTTTAACAAAATGCCTGAGCATGCCAAGTTCGTGAAAGAATTATGCACCCCTTGCATAAAAGGTCACATTCATGTTAGGAAGAGATATATATTGATTATGCACTATGTGGTATATAATATGTTTTCTTCGTGATTATTTGATTTATATGTTTAAATATATTTGTTTTGCTGATGTAATGACCCTTCTGGTCATTTATGCGTGTTCACCTTTCTTGTATCATTAGAGCTTGCCTGTCGTGGCCCCAAATCATTTATAACTTATTGGGACCGGTAGTTCAGTGTCGGGGCCATTTGCTTGGTCTTTTTATCCGTTCCTTGTTTTAGAGCTTTAGGCTTTTAAAATCGTTGACTTCAGTCAACATTCGTGGTGAACATGCTCGGAATCGAATTTTGATAGTTCTGTTAGCTCCAGAGTATGGACTTTGGTCTAGTGGGACCTTTTGTCAGGATCCGGGAGCTTTTCAGCTTGGAATTCTCTCTCATTCTGTGTTTTCAAGCCAGTTCGACTTATTTGGTTGACTTTGGTCAACATTCAGAGAAGACGGCCTCGGATGGAAATTCTGTCAGCGTTGTTAGCTTCGGAATGATGAGTTTTTGTTAGGTAGTTGGTTGATTTGGGTCTCGGGTGATCCAGGATTATTGTGGGTGTTTGGTTGGCGTTAGTTAGTGTTGACTTCTATTAAAATTCCTCCAAGACGGCCTCGGATGGAAATTTCATCGATTCCGTTGAGTCTGGAAAGTCATTTTCACTCTAGTAGCCTATTTAGTTTTTGAGTATTGGATTTAAATTATGCCTGGAGTGCCCCATTAAATTTTTTAAAAGTTCCAGGTTTTTGGTTGTTGCAGGTGCAGGCTTCAGGCCTTAATTGCGATCGCGAGCCTCGTCCCTCGCGACCATGATGAAGCACCTGATGCCTTATTCTTCATGACCATGTGATTTCCTGTCGCGATCGCGATAAATCTCGTCCTCCCTTATTCTTCGTGACCGCGTGGCTAGCCTTTGCGATCGCGATGGTCTAGGCAGCATGGTCCTCGCGATCGCGATGAAGGACCCCTGAGCAGTATATAAGCCCCCAACTTCGTCTTCTTCACTCTAAAAACTGATTTCTCCATTGATAATGGCTCCAAGCTCATCTAAGCACTATTTTGGCTCAATTCTTTGTGTTGGGGTGCAAATTTCTTTGCCTTGATCGTTCCTCCATCTTTATTAGTGAGTTTTATCCTCTTAAATCCATTAAATTCATCCCCTTTGATTCTTAATTTGTTCTTGAAGTGGATGGCTATTTTGAGCCATTTCCCTCGGCTATATTTCTTCTTACTCTGAGCATGCACACTTAGGAGTGTGGTGATCATGGTGCGCTCTTCCATTTTTGGTTTTGGGTTGTAGGCCCACGGACCCGCCGGTGACCTGAATTTTGACCAAGCTATTTCTATAGCATTATGTGTATCGTTAGTCTTGTTTTGACGTATAGATTATTGTATTGATAGTGGTTTTGCGATTTAGAGCTTCCCGGAGTAGTTCGAGCCTGCACGACGCCGTCCCCACAGCTATTCATCGGACGACAGGTAGGTTATGGCCTTCCCTACCTAGACTCTGTGTATATAGGCTATAACTTCATTAATTAGTATCCTTGGGTGGGTTATTTTAGGTTGGTACCCCAGTCCTTGCCCATTTTTTCTGTCTGCTTATTTTATACGCTGATAGTAGTATTTGTGTAGTATTGTATATTACTCTTGTGGTCCTGTGTGGCCTTGTATTGACTCTCGAACATAGATGGTGGGTTACTTAGGAATGTTCGCGAGTCCCAGATATAGAGATATCCTTCTTATGAATGCTGTAGAGTTGTTGAGCCTGTGCAGGGCCGGTAGGAATGTTTCTGAGCCATTGGGCTAATTTATATTTGTGTGCGAGTATATCATCCATGAAAACGGTTTTTCCCTGCATGTTTTATCATTGTTTTGGCTTCGGGCCTACTATAGATGACTTTTTAAACCTTGCATGACCCTGGGGGCCCGTTTTCAGTATAAATGATGATAAAGTGGGATTTGGATGATTTCACACTTGATTTCCTACTGATACTAGGCTCGGCTGGGCAGAGCACTAGACTTGATTTTTATTACTGATTTAGACCCAGATACGCTCTGGGCACCCTTTGAGAGGGTTATTGAGACTTTTATCACTGATTTAGACTTGAGTATACTTCGGGAACCCTTTGAGAGGGTTTTTTGAGATTACTACTACTGTTTTAGACCCGGTTTAATTCTAGGCATGTACTTTGAGGTTCTATTTTTCTGAGATTTCGCGTTGGTTACTATATGTAGTCAGGGACCTCCATGGGCCCTGCCGTTCTATGACCTGGCCAAAGGGGCGAGCATGCCGGAGGAGGGGTATACGGTGTCGGATGGAGTATAGCAGGTACGTTCACCATGGGTCCTCCTGCCAGAGTACCGGGGGAGGTGCATACAGAGTTACTATTATCGGTTCCATCATTATTATCATCATGCATATTTCACTCGGATTTCACCCTTGTTTGTTGTGTGTTCAGTGTACGCTCCGGTTGTATGGGCTGCTGGAGGGTTTGTTTTTCACTTGATTGCGTTCATTGGTTGTATGGGTGGCCATTGAGACTGTAGGTAGATTATATTACTCCTGTCATTTCATAGAGCTAGTTATGGTCCTTGGTTCTTGAGAATTGGTAAGTTTTAGCCTGTTGAGGCTCCGAGTTTTGGGCTTGAGTATTGAGGGGCTAGGGAGTCCTATATCTTTGAGGCGCCGTCGTATGTCCTCCTGAGCGGCTGTAATTTATCAGACGTTGTTCCTTATCTTTATTCTGAGTAGAAACTCTTGGTTCCTGTGGCTTAGTTATTCCATTCTAGGTTGTAAATTGTGAGAATGATCCCGGGTTATGCTTATCTGGAGGGTTAGTGTTTCAAGTATGTTTTCGTTATTTTATAGCTTCTAGTTGATTATGTTGGATTTCTTTCCCGCTTTCCCTTCTTATTCGAGGTTACCGGTATACCATCATTTCCTAATTCACTCTCTCTTTATTTATACTATTGTTGTAAGGATCCCAGGTGAGTCCTTCTTTCTTACACCTGTGTTTCTGTGTTATGTATATCTTCTGTGCTAGCATTGTATGCCTATAACTCTTGGTTATTGTTTCTCCGTGCTAGTTCCTTGTGCTTTCTCTATTGATTCGGTGACTATTTTATTGCTATCTACTACTTACTATTTTTATATCTTATATGCGCTCAGTCCGCCGGTGATGCCTACTAAGTACCCGTTGTCTTGGTACTCATACTAAACTTCTACATTTCTTGGTGCAGATATTAGTTGAGCTATCGCCATTGATCACGTTGGAGACTCGTGCAGCTTTTAGGAGATTCGAGACCAGGGTGAGCGCCTGACGGTCGGGGTTTATCTACATCTCATCTGTTGTACTGTTACTCTTGTATCTATATCCAGAGACAGTTGTACTTATCATTTTGTTACTTCTAGCACTTGTATTCTATTAGAAACTTTTGTACTGTTGATACCAAGTCTTTGGGTTGGTGTAGTTTCAATGTATATATTCAGGTTTTGCTTCCGCTTTGTCTATCTTTATGTTCTGCTTCCGTTTATTTTTGTTTATTGTGCATATCGGTTAGGTGGTAACCCATTACTAATCATTCAGGGCAACGGGAATTGGTTCACCTACTGGGAGTTGTAGGTGTCATCATGACGCGAGAAATCGGGTCGTGACAGCTTTAAACTCGATTGGTTCGTTATTCCGTTCCTAATCTCATTTCTGTTTTATCCCCTTTTTAGGAATTTGAAAAGAATGGTTTGGCTAATATTATTTTGAAAACTTAAAGAAATCTTCAAAATAATATAAAAAAATGACAGAGTAGCCACTTAATTTTTATAAAGAAATTAAAACAAAACTTGAAAGAATTTCAAAGGCTTAAAACAGAAAATAAACCTTTAAAATTAAAGAAAATGGGTAAGGGTTAAAGTAACGTCTTAAGAAGGGTTTTAAGGCACTTAAGAATGTCTGTGAAAAAAATGATTGACCAAAATAATTTGACTAACTTAAAAAGAAAATGGCTAATTTTTGCAATAATTAATTTTATGAATATTTAAAAATTAGAACATGACATTATTTCAAAGAAAGGAAGAAGCTATTTTTTAGTTTAGTTATAGAACAGTTACTTAAATATCTTTTAAAGAAAGAATTTAAAACAAATTATCTTTTTTTAATTAAGAGTGTGAAAATAAATAGAGTTGCGAATTATCTGAAGGAAAGAAATTTTTATAAGAGAGAGTGATTAATAAAAATGTAACTTATAAAAATACCTTTAAGAAATATCTATTTTTTAAATTAAGAAGGGTTTAAGAATCAATTTACTATTTCAAGCAAGTTGAAAGTAAACCAGATCAATTTTGAACATAACTAACACAAACAAAAACCCAATTAAGAAAATTACCAGGAATTAACATAACTAAAGTGGGGACATTTACTTAACAACACGAAAGACCCTTTTAATATTTTTAATAAAAATTGATTTGTACGAGAGATCATTTAAAGGAAAAAATTATTTCATCATTCAAAATGGGAACTAACACAAGAATTCATTTTTATTCCATCTTTAACAAATAAAAATTAAGTGAGAAATCCAAACAAATAAGGAAAAAAAGGATAAAAATTAAAATGGCAATACTTAGAGAATTTATTTAGATTGACTAAAGTTAGTGTTAAAATTAATACAAATAATCAAATAGATTACAAAGAATAAAGAGAAAGGGTTGAGAAAAGTGGGCATTTGGGCCCATTCAGATTCTGTCCAGCCTTTGACCAGGAAATTACATGGAGTGTCCTCAAAAGTGAGTGGTCTTCAATTTATGCCCCTCATAAGAAAAGTCTTTAAAAAATACCCTTCCTTCCTTTTTATGTATAGAACATATACATTTTTGCCCCTCTACACCATAACTCTCCATGTTCATTTGTTTCTCAACTCTTAATTTTTATTTTTATTTTTTCTTTTATCTTTTTAATTTTTTATCTTTTTTCTTTTTTTTTTCTTTTCTCAATTTTTTTTAATTATCGTTTTCTTTTTTCTCAACCTTTATTTTCTTTTTTTTTCTTTTTTTCTCTTAACTTTTTTTTTGTTCTTTTTTTTTCTCAACTTTTATTTTTTTTCGCTTTTTTTTTAATCTTTATTTTTTCTTTTCTATTTTATTCTTCTCTTTTTTTCTTTTTTCTTAACCTCTATTAATTTTTGCTAATGAACAAAAAAAGTTGGATAATCCGCAAAGAAGATCTTCTTTCTTTGAAATCGAAGTAAACTTAAGAGCGTGCTTTGTTGTTTGGAGGTCCTTTGGAACAAGTCTTGCCTCTAAGACAAATGTTATAGAACATCTCATAAATCAAGACAGAATGAGGTAGTGTCAATCCTTGCTCGTGGGGCATAACTTGTTGTTTGAAAAATTCTTGAGCTAAGTCTTACCTCTAAGGCAAGAGTTATAGAGCATCTCATAAATTAAGACACAATGAAGTAGTGTTAACTCTTGCCCATGGGGCATAACTTATTTTTTGGGAGGCCCTTGGGCTAAGTTTTGCCTCTAAGGCAAACGTTATAGAGCATCTCATGATCAAGACATAATGTGCTAGTGTCAACTCTTGCCAATGAGGCGTAACTTGTTGTTTGAAAGTCTTTGAGCTAAGTTTTGCCTCTAAGGCAAGAGTTATAGAGCATCGTATAAATCAAGACACAATGTGGTAGTGTCAACTCTTGCCCATGGGGCGTAATTTGTTATTTGGAAGTCCTTGGGCTAAGTCTTGCCTCTTAGGCAAGCGTTATAGAGCATCCCATAAATCAAGCACAATATGATAGTGTCAACTCTTGCCCATGGGGCGTAACTTGTTGTTTGAAAGTCCTTGCTAAGTCTTGTCTCTAAGGCAAGAGTTATAGAATGTCTCATAAATCAAGACACAATGAGGTAGTGTCAAGCCTTGCTCGTGGGGCATAACTTGTTGTTTGAAAATCCTTGAGCTAAGTCTTGCCTCTAAGGCAAGAGTTATAGAGCATCTCATAAATTAAGACACAATGAAGTAGTGTTAACTCTTGCCCACGGGGCATAACTTATTTTTTGGGAGGCTTTTGGGATAAGTCTTGCCTCTAAGGCAAACGTTATAGAGCATCTCATGATCAAGACATAATGTGCTAGTGTCAACTCTTGCCAATGAGGCGTAATTTGTTGTTTGAAAGTCTTTGAGCTAAGTTTTGACTCTAAGGCAAGAGTTATAGAGCATCTCATAAAAAAAGTAAAGGTCAAAAAAATTGATTAAAAAAAAGAAAAAAGAAAAATTAAAAACCAAAGAAAAAATAAAAAAATAGAAGTTGAGAGAAAAAAATAAATATTGAGAAAAAAAGAAAAAAATGAAGAAAAAAAAGACAACAAAAAATAAAGGTTGAGAAAAATAAAAAAAATAAAAAAATAAAAAATAAAAGGAGAAAAAAATAGAATTGAGAGGAGAAAAGAAAAAAAATAAAGATTGAGAAAAAAGAAAAAACGTAGAAGAAAGAATAAAACAAAAAATAAAAGAAAAATAAAGGTTGAGAAAAAAAGAAAAAAAATAGAAATAAAAAAAAGAAAAAAGAAAAAATAGAAATAAAAAAAAGAAAAGAAAAAAGAGAAAAAGAGAAAAAGAAATATATATAAAAGTTGAGAGACAAATGAGCATTGAGAGTTATTTAAAAATATTTGAGGTGTAGAGGGGCAAAAAGGTAGTTGCTCTATACATAAAAAACAAGGAAGGCTATTTTTGCAATACCATTTTTATGGGGGGCAAAAATACAAAGTCACTCCCTTTAAAGGGCATTTGTGTAGTTGTCCCGCCTTTGACCTCAATCTATGGACTTTGGGTCTATTTGTGCTTTGTATATCATATGATATACACTGCATACCATCTCATTCTTTCTTCCTCTCCCCTGCAACAACCCTATATATCAGTGTGGAAACATGTACATTTGCTTCCTTTCTTCTGTATACTCATGTATACCATCTTGAATCCTGTATACTTGCTTTATTTCCCTGTATATTGTTGTATACCAGCCTTGAGTCTCTGCGGATTAGTCCATTTTGGGCTTGGCATGGGACTTGACTCGATGGGGATTGCACTTTGCCTACTTTCGAGCAAGTACTAGGACTACAAGTTGAGTTCTTGCGATTGCTTCGACTCTTCGATGAACTGGATTTTTCTCCAATTTCAATGGCAAGAGAAAGAACCTTCCAAAATATCATGAAATCTTGGAGAAAAGAACTTATCAATACCTTTAGACTCTTCAAAAATGACTGAAATTCTTCAAAACCTTCAACCTAAATTCCTAATTTTTAACCTCTGATTTCTTGGACTAAATTCCCCAAAAATTGACCCCCAAAACAGTGAGTGGGGAGTGGGTATTTATAGGAAAATTCAAGGGATGAAAGAGGAGGGAAATCCGATGGTTTTTTTTTTGATAATATTAGGGAAATCTGAAATTCTAACAGGAATTTCTTGATGGCAAGAAGATATTAGCCATGTATGGTACAAATTCAAGAAAAGGGCACCGGATTTCAAGGGAATCGAATATCAAGATGCCACCTGGGAAATTTCTACGTTCGTCTAAAACCTAGACAGCACACTGCTTCGTACAAACGTGAGAAGACGAAGGATATTAGACCGAGGGAGATGGATTCTCGTTGCTTTGAGGCGTCATTTGAAGACTGTTGTTCATCGTTTTGATGGAGAAGGAGTTGGGTTCGTTTGGTTCTGCTATTTGTTTTTGTTTGGTTCTGAAGAACGAAGGAGAAGGAGAGAGTTTGGGTGTGGAAATAGTACACTGCATTCTTTTAGGATTATAGAGAAGAGCGTGTGGAGCATGAAAGATATATGTGTAAGTATATAATGTGTATTTGAAGAAAATAATTGGGAAATTGAATTATGGGTTGGGTTGGTGATATTGGGGGGAGAACCACACAAATGCCCATTTAAGGGGGTGGCTTTTTATATTCCCCCCCCCCCCCCCCCATAAGAAAGGTCTTGTAAAAATACCCTTTTTTTAATTCCTGATATATTTTCGGACAAAAATACCCTTTCTTTTATAACGTATATACAACACGCGTCCAAAACATTTTGCACTTTCTTCTTCGCCAAAGCAGCGACTCTTTCACCTGCAATTTCAGTAATTTCAACCATGAATTAGAGTTGCGATTTCTTCTCCTTTCAAAGCAGCGATTTAAACTACGATTTCAGCTACAATTTAAGCAATTTCACCAAGGATTTCAGCTACAATTTAAGCTATTTCAACGAGAATTTCAGCATCTAACTTGGTTGCTTTCAGAAGGTAAAAATCGCAAAAAAATTGTTCTAAACTTATGGTGAAGCTTAAATTGTCGATGATTTGTTTTAGTAGGTTGATTTTTTGGAGAATTTGAGTTGATCAATTTCTGGAAAATTAGAGTTGATTATGTGTTAGGTGAATTGAGTATGTGATTTGTAGTACTGGATCATGGGCAAGGGTTGGTTTGTATGTAAACTCCTGCTCCATAGGAAAATACTTCTTCTTTTTTTGTTATGCCTGCCTCATGTGAAAAAATTTAGTTTGTATCTCCTGCCCCAGGGGCAACAAGTTATTCTTTGTTTGTTGTGCATATTTTATTAAAAGATATAAAGCTCATGCCTAATGGGCAAGAGTTAGTTTGTTTTTAAACTCCTGCACCATGGACAAGATAATTATTCTTTGTTTGTGTGCTTATGTTGTAAAAATATACACAGCTCCTACTGCCTCATGGGCAAGGGTTGGTTGTTATTTAAACTCCTGCCCCATAGGTAAATACTTCTCTTTTTTTGTTGTGCCTGCCTCGTGCAAAAATTTAGTTTGTAACTCCTGCCCCAGGGGCAACAAGTTATTCTTTGTTTGTTGTGCATATGTTATTAAAAGATATAAAGCTCTTGCCTCATGGGCAAGAGTTAGTTTGTTTTTAAACTCCTGCACCATGGACAAAATAATTATTCTTTGTTTGTGTGCTTATGTTGTAAGAATATACACAACTCCTACTGCCTCATGGGCAAGGGTTGGTTTGTATTTAAACTCCTGCCCCATAGGCAAATACTTCTTCTTTTTTTGTTGTGCCTGCCTCATGTGCTATTTGTATTAATAGTAAATTGACTTATAAAACTGTTAATAAGTATCTTCTGTTTGATTTTTTATTAGGTCTGTCATATAAATGGCTACAACAATGGAGATTGAAATTTTCAGTACTCCTATAGAAACAATTGAAGAAATAGGGCAACCATCAGAGATTAAGAGGGTACATAAAAGAAAAAGGAAAGTGATGGATATTGAAACGACTATTCTAAGAGATAACGCATCTGTTGATGAGATAGAGGTGAAATCGGTTTTTTTGGACAAAGAAAATTTAAAAGATGTATGGCAAATGTTGCGATAACACGCAACATACATTTCAAAGTTGTTAAATCATGTAAAATGAGATATTGGCTGAAGTGTTTGGATAACAACTGTAGTTGGAGTTTTCATGCTTCAAAAATAAAAGGTTCTTCGCTTTTCCAAGTCAATAAATATGAAAAGAAACATACTTGCTCCATTGATTTCATACAATCTGATAAGAGGAATGCGACAACAAAGGTGATATGTGACTACATCCTAGAGCTTGTACGGGATTCTAGTAACGTAATCACACCAAAGTTTGTGGTATAAGAAATAAAAAGGAGATATGGAATAACTATATCCTACAATAAAGGATGGCGTGCAATACAACTTGCTTATGGGGTGATAAGAGGAACTCCCGAAGAGAACTACAATAAGCTGCCATCATATCTTCATATGATGAAAGAAAAAAAACCCGGCACGTGCACAAACATCAAGAGGGATGATGAGAACAGGTACACGATATAACTGTTAAAAACCTGTAAGTCCTGCCCTAGGGGCAACAAGTTATTCTTTGTTTGTTCTACATATGTTATTAAAAGATATAAAGCTCCTGCCTCATGGGCAAGAGTTAGTTTGTTTTTAAACTCCTGCACCATGGACAAAATAATTATCCTTTCTTTGTGTGCTTATGTTGTAAAAATAAACACAACTCCTACTGCCTCATGGGAAAGGGTTGGTTTGTATTTTAACTCCTGCCCCATAGACAAAAACTTTTTTTTTTGTTGTGCCTGCCTTATATGTAAATATTTAGTTTGTTATTGAACCACTGCCCCAGGTGCAAACATGTTATCTTCAATAGAAAAAGTCTTTCTAATTTTATATTCTTCAAAAAATAGTAGGATTTCAGTTATAGTTGCTAGTTTTGTTGAAACAAACATAGAATGTGTGTTATCCAAGATTTTAGTTTGTTTTTAAAATCCTGCCCCAGAGGCGAATACGTACTTTCTTTTTTATGGTTATGTTGGAAAATAATACACAGATCATGCCTCATGGGAAAGATTTTGTTCAGGAAGTTATACTTATTATGAACATCAAATGCAAAAATTGGCACTAATATTCATCTGCTCAAATACAGGTTTAAGTACGCGTTTTTTGCTTATGGTGCTTCAATCACCGGGTGGGTGAACTGTAGGCCGGTAATAATGGTAGACGCGATATTTTTGAAATCAAAGTATTGTGGTGTCCTCATGACAGCTATGTCAAAGGACGGAAACAACAACATATTCCCTTTGGCCTTTGGTATTGCTGACTCTGAAAATAATGAATCCTACAACTGGTTCTTCCATCAGTTGAGAAATGCAATTGGGGTACGTGAACAACTATCCATTCTTTCAGATCGCCACCCCGCTATTGCTAATGCAATTGCTAATGTCTATCCGGAGTGCCAACATGGGATATGCATTTATCACTTGGAGAAAAATCTAAGACAGAGATAATTTTTCGATGTAGTTTTGTCACTGTTCTACAATTCAGCAACAACCTACAAGCGTAATGAATTTAATAGTTTCATGGATGAGATACAAAGAATTGACAAAGCTGATGCAAACTACTTAAAAGAGGAGCCACCAGAAAGATGGGCGCGTTCATTTCATACTAACAGGAGGTACAACATGCTCACAATTAACAATGTGGAGTCCATGAATATTGTGCTGAGAAAAGCAAGGGAACTGCCAATAATGGGCCTAATTGATTACATTCAGAACAAGCTACAGAATTGGTTTTATGAAAGAAAAATGGATGCGCAAGGCACGTTCCATGACATCACATGTTGGGTGAAACTGGAGGTGACTGACAAGATTCAAGTTGCCTTGAAATTGAAAGTAAGTAATTTTTCTAAAAGCTTTTTGTCTCACAGGCACAACTTTCCGTCAGAGGAATTATTAGATCTAGTTGAACTGCTTGATATACACATAAAATAGAAACTTCATTTTAAATTGTTGTATGTGTTCTATGAGCATTTTGTTAAATTTCGTTCGTGATAGTAATTGTTTGAATTTGACCTAAGGATCAACCATTTCATTATGTGTTTCCATCTTACTTTAATTTTTTTTTTTGGTAACTAAATGAGCAATGTAACAGTATATAAGAGCAACTGTTTGAATTTGCTCTACTGGAACTGCTTGTTATCGAGATGGAAAAACAGATTCTATTATACTTTAGACGAAAGGAGGAAATTCTAGAAAGATATAATTCATGTTCTTCTTTTTGAATTAAAAAATGTGATGTGGCTGAGTTGATAATTTGAGCGATCTATGAAAAGAGAAATTGACAATATCTTTTTTATACGATAAGGAGGAGCTAATTCAAACTCCTGCCTATCTTGTTATGCAAATAATCAAAATTTAGACTTTTGACTTTACTGTCATTTATTTGTCATTTTTATTTACAGGTAAATTCTATTGATGCAACAAAATTTGTTGTAAAAGAAAGAGGAGATGAATATATTGTAAACTTGCAGACTAGGACTTGTCAATGCTTGGTGTTTCAAACGGATGAGCTACCATGCACCCACGTCATTGCAACTATAGATAGCAGGAATATGAACAAGTCTAGCTATTGTTCAACTTGGTTCACAAGACAAGTTTGGCTAGCAACTTATCAGGGAGAAATTCTACCAGTAGGAAGTACAGCATCATGGATTATTCCAGATAGTATAAAGGAACTAATCACAAATCCCCCGGATGTGAAGATTCTGCTAGGGAGAAGACAAACAACCAGATATCCTTCAAGGATAGATGGTTCAAGAAACAATTTCAGATGTTTGAGATGCAAAAGAACTGGACACAATAGAACAAATTGTCATTACTCTCCGGTTCTCCACCCATATTCAAGAAGATGGAGAAAGAAAAATAAAAAAGCATAATCAATTTTAGTTTTTATTTGAGTACTTGGATTTAAGTAGCCAGTATACTGGGATTCTTCAGTACATTCCTTTAGTTAGTAACAAGTAGTTGTGAGTTTTAACAATCAAGTTGCATGAATGTTTTCTTATTGGTTGTCAATTTTAACTTGTGCTGGAGTATTTAACTCAATGTTTTCTTATTGGTTGTCTGGGAAAGTTATTACCTATTGAAGTAGTGTTTATCTTAAAGGGCATCACGGTATATGAAAACATTCTATATTAACTCTTGCCTTAAAGGCAAGGGATGTGATGTAAATAATACCACAAGATACTCCTTAACTATTTCCTTAAAGGCAAAAGTTGTAGGTAAAACACTCTGTCTTTATTTAATACATACTCTACATCTCTTGCCTTAGAGGCAAGACTTTGTTTTAAAGAACAATTTAAGCCCCATGAGCAAGAGTTGAAGGTACAAAACTCTGTCTTTATTTAATAAATACTCTACATCTCTTGCCTTAGAGGCAAGACTTAGCCCAAAAGAATAAGTTGCGACCCATGGGAAAGACTTGTAGGTACAAGACTCTGTCTTTATTTAATGGATACTCTACATCTCTTTCCCTAGGGGCAAACTATTTTTAAAGAACAACTTACGCCCCATGGGCAAGAGTTGTAGGTACAAGACCCAGTCATTATTTAATAGATACTCTATATCTCTTGCCTTAAAGCCAAGCTTAGCCAAAAAACTTTTTAAGAAAACAAGCTATGCCCCAAGCTAGGCCCAATGGGCAAGCTTTAAAGATACAAGATTATGTATTATTTAATATATAGTGTATAACTCTTGCCTTCGAGGCAAGCTTAGCCAACAAACTTTTTAAGAAAACAAGCTATGCCCCATGGGAAAGTTTTAAAGATACAAGATTATGTCTTATTTAATATATATTCTACAATTCTTGCCTTCAAGGCAAGCTTAGCCAAAAAACTTTTTAAGAGAACAAGCTATGTCCCATGGGCAAGAGTTGATACTTCCAGATTGTGTTTTTACCTATAAGATACTCTACAACTCTTGCCTTCAAGGCAAGCTTAGTCAAAGGACTTAATAGAACAAGCTATGCCCCATGGGCAAGAGTTGATGCTACCATGATTGTGTGTTTACCTATAAGATGCTCTACAAATCATACCTTCAAGGGAAGCTTAGCCAAAAAACTTTTTAAGAGAACAAGATATGCCCCATGGGCAAGAGTTGATGCTACCATGATTATTTAATAAATACTCTACATCTCTTGCCTTAGAGGCAAGACTTAGACCAAAAGAACAAGTTGCGCCCCATGAGCAAGACTTGTAGGTACAAGACTGTCTTTATTTCATAGATACTCTACATCTCTTTCCCTAGAGGCAAGACCTTTTTTAAAGAACAAGTTACGCCCCATGGACAAGAGTTGAAGGTACAAGACTCTGTCTTTATTTAATAGATACTCTACATTTCTTGCCTTAGAGGCAAGACTTAGCCCAAAAGAATAAGTTACCCCCCATGGACAAAACTTGATGCTACAAGATTGTTTATAGATATGATTCAATGAATAATGAGTTTTTTTAGATGACTCATAAGCAACAATTTACATGATTTTCAGTGAATCTTAAGTTATGAGGTACGTTATAACTGTTGCCTTAGAGGCTAAATTTAGTTCACACGCTTTAAAAATTCAAAAAAAAAACTATAAGAAGGCATACCCCCAGATTTGTAACATCATTGTACTTTACATTATCACATAAAAAATGGCCAATTCAGTTTCCAAAAACTGTCTGTACTTTACATTATCGCATCATTACAACAAAGTCAATCAAAAAGCCTTGATAGGTACACTGATTCTACGTTAAAACTAAAAAAATTAAACTACTTTTCCTCACATCCCCTCTTTTTCTTCCCGAAGAATTTGCCAACCTTTTTTGTAGTCTCGATCGTTGCACCAGCTTCTTGTTTTTTCCTTCCATAATCCCACAACATAGCTCCATATCTCATGCGAACTACTCCAATGTCAAGTTCTTTTGGAATTTTCTTACCATGAACAAAGTATTCAGTAAAGGCAGCAACAAATGCTCCACAATCACTGAAAAAAAGAAAGGAGAAAAAGCATATTATACATGAGTTAAAAATGGAAATCAGTAAAAAAAAAAGTGAAGCAAAATGAAGATTTAAAAAATATATAAAAAATGATACCAATTGACTTGTTGTGGCAGGTCATCAACCAATTCAATCTCCAAATCGCCACAATCAGATTTGTTAATGCCCTTCTCAACATAGAAATTGGTCCTTTCCAAAAAGTATGGAATCAATGTTTTGTAATGCAATACCATCTTCTTAATACTTTTTTCACGATGACGATTTACACGATTGAAGTCATAGACATAAATGCACCAGTCATTGAAGGTAAATATTCCCAAAATCCAGTGTCCTATTCCAGCACCTCCCATCAAAACATAAATTGGAAATAACACGTGATCAACCTTGTGCCACGCTACATTTGCATCGCAAATAAAGCCTCTAATATACTCCTCGAGTTGATGGTTTTCGGGGATGACAGAGAAATCTTTTTGATTTGTCTCAAAGTCATTATAGAGAGCGACAAGTTTGTTATAAAAAACAAAGTCCGTTGTAGTGAACTTAATGAGACCAGGTTCATATTTGGCCTTCTTCCTCAAATAGTAGAAGATAACATCCAAGTGCTGAGACAAAAAAAAATTAACTATTAAAATAAATATCATTTTCATCAAAGGAAGCAGCCTAATATTTTGCGCATTTGCAGCTCACATATCATCGAGTAAATTAGCTGAGGTACGTACTAGTACAAACTAAACTGTCCTCTTCAATCTTGAACTTTCCTCACTTTAGACAAGAAGATAGGCCCCATGGGTAAGAGTTGATGCTACCAGATTGTGTTTTTATTTATTAGATGCTTTACAACTCTTGGCTTATAAGGCAAGGTTAGCAAAAAGTACTTAAGAGAAAAAGTTAGCCCCATGGGCAAGAGTTGATGCTACCATATTGTCTTTTTAGCTATTGTATGCTCTACAATTCTTGCCATAAAGGCAAGCTTAGCCAAAGGAAGAAACAAAACAAGTTAGGAACCATGGGCAAGAGTTGAAGCTACCAGATTAAGTCTTATTTAATATATAATCTACAACTCTTGCATTAAAAGGTAAATTTGGCCAAAAAACTTAAGAGAACAAGTTTGGCCCCATGGGCAAGAATTGATGCTACCAGATAATCTTTTTATTTATTAGATGCTCTACGGCAAGCTTAGCCAAAGGACAAAAGTGAACAACTTAGGACCAATGGGAAAGAACTAAAGCTACCAGATTAAGTCTTATTTAATATATGATGTACAACAATTCTTGCCTTAGAGGAAAGATTAGCCCAAGGACATCAAGACAATAAGTTATGTCCCATAGGCAACAACTGACACTACCAGATTATCTTTTTATTTATTAGATTGTGTACAACATTTGCCTTAAAGGCAAGACTGATCGATGTTGGAATTCGTATTTAAAAAAAGCAAGAATGATAAATATATATATATATAGAGTAGAGTATTAAATAACCAAATAAGCTTTAGAAAAAAAGAACAATTGCTAAAAACAAAAGAATATTAGGACAAAGACAAGTCAAATATTGCATTATTTTCTGTTCAAGTGATGGGACATACACAGAATTATATATTAGGATAGAATGTGGTCATACCATATCACCCAAAGGCTGATTACAAGTTGCAAGAGTCCAGAACCAATCCTTTGTCTTCACAACACAAGAGCCAAAAAGAAAGCATTTAGATAGCTCATTTTCGACCCCTCTATACAGAGTTTTCGCACTTGTAAAATATGGAAAAAAGAACACAGTAAGAATATTAACATAAGTAAAAGAATCAAAACATTAAAAGCTAAAAGTGAGTAAAGCTACCGTTTTGAACCATTCAGCCCTTCCTCGACGAATTTCCAAAATGCACAGCTCAAAGGTGACATGACATCAAATGCATCAATATCGCTAACGAAAGGGTGGTTCATCTGAAAAGTATTGGATGACCCCGAATCAAAATCGGCTACATATGGAGATTTAGCTAATTGTCCGGGAAATTTCTTTCGAATCAATTTTTCAGGAGTGGTGTCTTTTACTTCTACTACCATGGGAGATGGTTCAGTTATGGGCGTGGTAGTCCTTGCTCTTCTAGTGTATATTTTTTTCTTCGATGGAGAGGGTTTTTTTTTCAATAGAGAGGGTTGGAGATGAGTACTTGGCTGCTCATCATGCTGAAAAATATAAAAAGGGATTAAACTTGGCAAAAGATGCAACCATAAAGTAATAAAAAAACAAAAAATATAAATATTCCTCAAACCAAAATAAGAACTACACTGATTTGTGCAACACATACAGCCTGCTCAGGTTGAGGGTCTTTGAAAGCAGGATGAATTGTAGCAAGGGGTACAGAGTAAGCAGCAATAACATCCCAGATTAATGAATCAATATCGTCTCCATTGACAACAGGAACAAGCTGTTATTGAACAACATAACACATTATATTATAGGCATCAGTTCAATAAACTTAATGTAATCCCTATAATTTGTGACATTTAATTAAAATAACTTATGCCTCATTGGCAATACTTCACACTACTTTCACTATGTCTAACAAAGAAGCAAAACTTAGCTTAGGAACTTTAAACTAGAGTCATTGTGTCTAAGTTATGACTTATAAGTCTATAAATGTTGCCTTAGAGGCAAAAGTTAGTTCATGAACTTCAGAAAACATATCTTATGCCCCATAAGCAACACTTTACATTGCCTCATTATGTCTGATTATTTAAAATATTCTGTAACTATTGCCTCTGAGTAAAAACCTTAATTGACAGACCAAAAAAGAAGGATCACTGTCCATGTGCAATATTTTCAGCTAGCTCATTGAGTCTGATATATGAAATAATCTATAATGCTTGCCTAAGAGATGTATGGATATAAACAAACAATTATTTCTTTCTTTTTTAAGAAAGAAGAATAAATAGTGATCCAACACATCAATCATCTTAAAATTTATTTTGTTTGAAAACAGGTTGCATCAATGACTTGATAGTATTAAGAAAGATGCAAAAAAGAATAAGTAGACCAAGTGTGATACACTTACAGATTTCTCATTTTTTGTTGATTCCTCAGCATGATCACATTGTTCATGCACTCTTGCATCACCATCTTCTTCAGTTGGTACATCACCAACTTGTTCAGCTGGTGCAATATTACCAACATTCAACTCTAAATCAATATCTCCACAAGGAATCACATTGTCGGACGAAGGACATGTAGATGATGGAGAGGGTTTTCTTTTTGATGGAGAGAGTTTTTTTTTCAATGGGGAGGGTTTTTTTTCAATGGAGAGGGTTGAAGATGAGTACTTGGTTGGTCATCATGCTGAAAAATGTAAAAAAGGATTAGACTTGGCAAAAAAATGCAACCATAAAGTAATATAGAAAATGAAATATAAATATTTCTCAAACCAAAACAAAAATTACACTCATTTATAAAGCACTTACAGGCTGCTCATGTTCAGTATGTTTGACAACAGCAGGCGTTATAGCAGGCGGTGGAGAGTAAGAAGAATCAACATCCAACATTAATGCATCTTTAAAAGCAACAGAAGCAAGCTGCTATTGAACAACATAAACACATTATATTATAGGCATCAGTGCAATAATAACTTAATATGTTCCCTATAATTTATGACATTTAATTAAAACAACTTTTGTAGATGTTCCCTATACTTACAGATTCCTCATCTTTTGTAGATATAGCAGCATCATCACATTCTTCGTGAACCATAGCATCACCATCTTCGTCAGCTAGTACAGTATTATCAGCACCCAACTCTACATGAACATCTCCACGAGGAGGAACATTTTCAGACAGATGACAAGTAGAATTAGGCACATAACTATCAGTAGCTGGGTTCGTTCCTTTCACATCTTCTTTTGCCTGAAGATTCCCTAAGAGCAATTGTTTAATTTCAGCCAGTTCTGATTTCAAAGATTTGTGGTCATTTAGAATCTTTTTGAATTTTTTTGAAGATGATTGCTGAAGTTTCTGCACGTAGAATGAAGGAAACTGTTAAAATTATATTTTTGAACAAATAAATTGTAATACTGATCACAGAATACGAAGCAATGCATACATCAATTTTCTGATTTAAAGCTTCAAATCGCTCATCATCATTGCCTTCTTCATTTGGCAGCTCATCCTCAAGTGTGAAGGCCTTAATCGAACCTTTCTATTAACCAAAAAAGAAAAAACACAAAATTAAGAATTACAATAAACAAACACTGATTAAATAAACACACTAAAAATAAATAATAAAAGATGGATTGATATAGCTAATTACCGAAGATTTTGATTTAACGGGTGCAAAAAACTTTAACACCGTGTGGTATTGTGGAGATTTACATCCCTCATAATGTAGCATAAGAGGATGCATTTCAGGAGAAACTATCTGCACATTATTCTCTCTATACTTGGGGAAAATATCCCACATCCATACCATTAAGGCATATGGGAAACCAACAAGGTTGTATGATGATGGACGAGAATCTGTTGGTGCTTTTTCCACACATCGCAGTGATCTTTTCAATGAACTAAGGGTTGTTTCAAAAGATAACGCACCCCACCCAAACTACACACTTAAAGCATCATCCTCTAGTATCATCACATGATTAGCATCAATGGATTTTTCAGACCTCCCGCCTTAATAAAATCCGTCCTAAAATATAGATTTCACCCAACTTTACTGCATCTACATTTGATTGGACTTCATCTTTCCTCGCCTCCAGGAACGTTCTCAAGGCCTTCATTTGTATACTTTTTTGGCCATTGAAATTAGTATTTAAAATATGGCTACCTTATTTTTGCCTAACTGATGCAAAAACTTGATCAGAACTTTTTGTTGACAACCCAGTAATAAGTCCAAAAATATCGAGTGTGAACTCGACATAATTTCCTTGTACAAAAAAGACCATCACATTCTTCTTATTGCAGCTTACTTCAGACAAAAGCATGCAATGTAAAAGCATTCCTAATGGATTAAGATCAATTAGTTGCATGAATTTGCCGAAAACTCCTTCTCGTAATAATGCAAGTTGATCATCATTCAAAAGGTTGGTTAGAGTTTTGCGAAAACTTGAATCACCATTCCTAACGGGTTCTATTTTGAACCAATTTTTAAAGGGAATAATATGCTTGCAATGGTTTACCCTGCTAGACATGATTTAGGAAATCTGCATAAACACAAAGACAAATCAAAATCAAAACACACAAAAAAGTAGAAAAAAACTTAAGAATTATACTACATACATATCAGTAACTGAAAAATCAAAACATCCAACAAGTGCCAAAAAATAAAAAATTGTACTAACTTCATACAAATCAAAGACCTAAAATTCATTTTCAAATGAAAAATTGAAGAATTACCTGGTGTCAGGAAGTAAATAGTGAAGCACAGTATCCGAAAAGTGTGATTTAGGATGAGATTTTTCTCCTTAACCCAACAATTTTACGATCAAGAGAGGCGGAAACTTCGATTAGAATGGGTAGAACTAACTGGGCGGAAACTTCGATCAAAATGGGAACTTTGATTTTGAGTAAAACCGTAGTACTCCCTTTCTTTTAAAAAATGAATTTACTCAAATGCCTTATCTCTTTAAACCACTATTTATGCCCATTGGGCAATAGTTGATGCTAAAATATTATTTTCTTTATTTAATATATGACTCTACAACTCATTTAAAACAATAAGTTAAGCCACATGGACAGGAGTTAACGCTATCAGAATGTATCTTTATTAAATCGATGCTCTATAAATATTACATAAGAGGCAAGATGTAGCTCAAGGACTTTGTAATAAAAAGTTAGGCCTCGTGGGTACTTTTACCAAAATTACTTTTCAAAACTATCCTAAACATTATAGTTTCGGTATGATTTGATTAATTGTGGATTTTTTAAAAACATCCAAGGACTATTACAATTGATAAAATTTGATAGAATTAAATATATGAACAAATATTACAATAACATAAGTTTAACAAAAGAATATACTCATTATGTTTATCATAATCACGTGATGCACCACTCTAATTACAAAAAGGCACATGAAAGTTTTTATTGGATTTAAATTGAAAGTAATAATTGATATAGTTGAGCAATTTAATTTGTGTAATATATTAGGTTAAATTTAGAATCTATAACTCATGTGTTAAATTTATGACCCATGGGCAAGCTTTAAACATACAAGATTATGTCTTATTTAATATATACTCTACAATTCTTGCCTTCAAGGCAAGCTTAGCCAAAAAACCTTTTTAAGAGAACAATCTATGCCCCATGGGCAAGCTTTAAAGATACAAGATTATGTCTTATTTAATAAATACTCTACAATTCTTGCCTTCAAGGCAAGCTTAGCCAAAAAACCTTTTTAAGAGAATAATTTATGCCCCATAGGCAAGATTTAAAGATACAAGATTATGTCTTATTTAATATATACTCTACAATGTTTGCCTTCAAGGAAAGAGTAGCCAAAGGACTTTTAAGAGAACAAGCTAGGCCCCATGGGCAAGCCTTAAAGATACAAGATTATGTCTTATTTAATATATACTCTACAATTCTTGCCTTAAAGGCAAGAGTAGCCAAAGGACTTTTAAGAGAACAAGCTATGCCCCATGAGCAAGTTTTAAAGATACAAGATTATCTCTTATTTAATATATACTCTACAATTCTTGCTTTTAAGGCAAACTTAGCCAAAAAACTTTTTAAGAGAACAAGCTATGCCCCATGGGCAAGCTTTAAAGATACAAGATTATGTCTTATTTAATATATACTCTACAATTCTTGCCTTCAAGGCAAGCCTAGCCAAAAAACCTTTTTAAGAGAACAATCTATGCCCCATGGGAAAGCTTTAAAGATACAAGATTATGTCTTATTTAATATATACTCTACAATTCTTGCCTTCAAGGCAAGCTTAGCCAAAAACCCTTTTTAAGAGAACAATCTATGCCCCATGGACAAGCTTTAAAGATACAAGATTATGTCTTATTTAATATATACTCTACAATTCTTGCCTTCAAGGCAAAAGTAACCAAACGACTTTTAAGAGAACAAGCTAGGCCCCATGGGCAAGCTTTAAAGATACAAGATTATGTCTTATTTAATATATACTCTACAATTCTTGCCTTCAAGGCAAGAGTAACCAAAGGACTTTTATGAGAACAAGCTATGCCCCATGGGCAAGAGTTGATACTTTCAGATTGTGTTTTTACCTATAAGATACTCTACAACTCTTGCCTTCAAGGCAAGCTTAGCCAAAGGACTTAATAGAACAAGCTATACCCCATGGGCAAGAGTTGATGCTACCATGATTGTGTTTTTACCTATAAGATGCTCTACAAATCTTGCCTTCAAGGCAAGCTTAGCCAAAAAACTTTTTAAGAGAACAAGTTATGCCCCATGGGCAAGAGTTGATGCTATCATGATTTTGTTTTTACCTATAAGATGCTCTACAACGCTTGCCTTCAAGGCAAGCTTAGCCAAAGGACTTTTTAAGAGAACAAGCTATGCCCCACGGGCAAGAGCTGACACTACCAGCTTGTGTTTTTATTTATCAGATGCTCAACAACACTTGCCTTTAAGGAAAGACTGATTGATGTTGAAATTCGTCTTAAAAAAAGTAATAAATAATCAAAAAAGCTTTATAAAAAAGAACAATTGGAAAAAGCAAAAGAATATTTATGTCCAAAGGCACTTAAACTTTAACTTTGAGGACTCCAAGTAAAATAAATACACTTGTAAATCACACCAAAAAGTCATGGACTTAGACTTCATTGTGCGATATTTGACAATTCACTCATGAATATTCTACGTTCTTCCAAGATCACTCACAAATGTTCTACGATCTTCCAAGATCAACAAAGCTGTGGAACACGAAATTGGTAAGAGAACACAATTATCCACATTAGTTTAAACAAGATAAATTTAAATTCTGTTATGACTTTCCGACATCTTCAGCGGTGCAAAATTCATCATTTTCAGTATTATACATGCAATCAGAAACATCGGACAGTGTTGGAGACAACAGAGCAAAGCTAGGACCAGTAAAATCATCTGTTACTTCACACTTCTTCCTTTTACTAGCAGGCAAATCATCAATCTTCTCAGGAGCTCTTGGTTGATTTATGAGGGCTTCAACATCTTCTAAATGTTGTAAATCATGAGATTCACTATCAACGGCCTACAAAATAATAAAAATTCAGTGTATTACAAATTGATGTGATATAACAATGGTAACAAAACAATAAAGTAAAGTATGTAAAAACATACTTCCTTGTTATATATACTTTCTACAAGTAATGGAGGTGTTGAAAAATTGATCTCTCCACTATTAAGTTTGGCAATAATCTGCGAAGAAGTTTCAAAGGTGACTTCCTTAGTATGCCCTTGGTCACCTTTTGCAAAATCCACATCCACATCTCCTAGAATACCCACGTCTATTTCTGTCATGTCAGTAGATGCCTTATTACTTTCAGAATCTTTAATAACAACTCCACGGCCATCAAAAGTTCTATTTAACGTTTGAAGAAGCTCCATAACATCATTGGACTTGGACTCTAGAGACTACATCACAAAAATGAAATAATATCACAACAACACAAACAAGTCAATGAATGATTAAACAATGTTATATGTATTTAATATAAAATTTAATATAAAATTTATCGTGATATGAATCAAAACCCTATGTAAATCAGTATCTAACTGCTTCTTAAAGCAAGTTGTTACCCTCTGCGTCAAAAGTACACAACTGTCACGACCCGATTTCTCGGTCATGATGGCACCTACAACCCCCGGTAGGTGAACCAATCCCCGTAGCCCAGGACAGTTAGTAATGGGCTACTATCTAACAAATAAGAGGACAAGACGAAGAGAACAGATAAAAGGACTATAAATATATACATATGCGGAAACTAAACCAAACCCCAAGACCTGGTATCATAGTATAGAGCCCAAACTACATACATGGAGTGCAAATAATCCAAAAAATATATACAGATGTCTCTGAATGGTAATAGAGTACATGAAGCAAAAGATAAACTAAAGCTAAGCTCCGATCGCCAAGAGCCACCCTCAGTCTGAAGTAGTCCCCACAGATCTCCAAGCACGAATCACAGCGATCTAACGGCGATGGCCCATGCTAGGATCTGCACCCAAAGATGCAGGGGGATAGGGGTGAGCACCAAATGCGAAGCATAAGGTACCCAGTAGGTATCATAGGCCGACTGGGCACATATAAGATAAAAGCGTAGTAACAGACAAAATAGAAGCAAGCAGTCACAGAAAACAACGAAAGGTACACAAGAACTAGCCCAGAGGAAAATCAACAGAACCACATGTGAGGCTAGTAAGCAGAATATACACACCATAGGCACAGGTGAAAGTAAGAAACAACGCACCTGGGGTCCTTGCAATAACAGTGTATACAAAATAAGTTTACGAAATGGACGGTATACCGGTAACTTCAAGTGTAAGAAGAAGAGAGAAAGAGTAATGATAGGCATGCTTAGAGACATGAATCTAGCCCAACTAATCATATCAATCTCAAATCCAGCAACTAACAGTCTAGCAGTAACCAATTTCATAATTAACCGTAACAGGGAACAATTCTGTAAGTAAATAGCAAAAGTCTACCTACAGTCCCCCGGCCGCCCATACAACTGAGGAACACAAACAAGTGAATACAAACCCTCCGGCATCCCATACTACCGGAGTGTACAATCAGCAAACAACAAACAAGGGTGGAGCCTCGAACAATGAATGATATGATGCATGAAGATCTCAAGTGAAATGGTATCTCTGTATGTACCTCATCCGGTGCCGATCCGGCCCAGCAGGTAGGATCCATGGAAGGACACTACCCGTATACCTCTACTCCACCGTATACCCCTCCTCCGGCACACGTAGTCCGTAGCCCCTGGCTCAGATGGCAAGGTCCATGGAGGTCCCAGACCCCATACTAAAACTCAGTATCAAAACATGTCGTCCGGAAGCAAGTCCGGGATCAAGATAGAGACCCAGTCTCGAATATGCATGCCCATACCCCGTCCAGGACTAAAGTAGTAGGAAAATATCTCAAAAAAACCCCTCCAAGGATGCCCGTGGATAACCGGGCCTAAACAGTAAAAATTCATCTCAGGTGCTCGGTCCGACCGAGGCTAAAAATTATCTCAAGTAGCAAGAAAACTCAACTAGCACCCCGGCCCTGCCTAGTCTAGCGTTAATCGGAAAACTGATGATTTAAAACATAATTTACTTTCTTTTACCCAGGAAATTCACAAGTTAAATTAAACCACTTCCAAATTATTTCCATAAAAAATGGGCCCCCCGGGCCATGCAAGGTTTAGAAAATGGTGCCAATAGGCCCGAAGCCAAAACCATAGTAAAACATGGATAAAACCTCTTTATATGCATGAAAATGGTATCATCACACACAATAGCTGCCCATCAGCTCACAATCAACCTATCGACCCTGCACAGGCCCACAGCTAGTCAGCAAGCATAACCAGCCTAGAAGGATAATTCTATGCCCGGGACTCGCGGACATTCCCAAAATCCCACCTTTTATGTTCCAGAGTCAACAAGGCCTCACAGGACCACAAGGGTAAATAAAATATATCGGCAAATACTACAAGCAACGGAGGAACAAAAGAAGGCGGACATGAATAAAGCGGTCAAGGTCTGTGGTACCAACCTAATAAACCAACCCAAGGATGCCCATTAATACAATTTTATTCTATATATGCGGAGTCTAGGGAAAATAAATCGTAACCTACCTGTCGTCCGATGACAAGCTGCTAGAACGACGATGTCCACGCTCGAACCACTCTGAGAGACTCCGAAATGAAATCAAACTCGAAATTAGGCTTGAATAACTTGACGTCGATAATTAATTTTCTTTTCGATGTTCAAATATAAGAACACAACGCTTTCTCCACCAAATATCTTTGTCCACCTAATCATGTAAGTGAACAATTTCCACTATTTGAGAGAATATTATGTACAGAAAGTTAATGCTATGTTGGGTAGTAATGTGTATATATATATACCACATACTGCCAACCTTGTTGTACAATGCCTCCACTTCCACGTGGAAGTGGAGGTGGCAACCAATTCGTCCCGTTAAGTATATACTCGGGTATTGTATAAATTCATGGTAATATATATATAACTTTTTGAATATACCATAATTAATAGAAAATCATTTCAAATAAAACCTACTATATTATAATAATAATTTTCAATATAACTAAATTTACTATCTCCATTAAAATATTACAATGTATAAAAATCTTATAAAATAAATACATATACAATTATATCGTAACAAAAAAATTTTTCATAAACCTTTAAAATATTTTAAAAAGGTAATAATAATATAATTTTTTACCAAATTCAACTTTCAAATAAAATATTTTCAAATATACGCGCGATGTTAATAAAATTCTTAAATTTAAGTTCGCAACTCACCATCGCACGATTTTGATACTCAAGAACTCTCTCGGAATCCTCCATTATGTTTTCTCACTGTTTCGGAACTGAAATGGCATTTTAAAACGTGAAGTTGAGGCTTAAATCGAGTTTGACCCGACCCGGTTCGCGACCCGGTTCGCAACTCGTTTTCTGCCAGACAGTCTGCGGTAAAATAGTCATAACGTTTTACTCCGAGATTATTTGGACGTGAGGTTTTATGCGTAGGAAACTAGACTCGTAGATCTTCGATTTGGTATTTCGGGGGACTTCTAACTCTTTATATATTGAGAGAAAAGCTCTGAGATATTTTACCCAAAGTTCAGAAAATTTATTAAAGAACTTACGATAACTTTTGCCGACTTGCTTGACTTCAAAACTTATCATACGACCAAACAAATTGACCCGGCACCGAACTACCGGTCCCGACAAGCCTTAAATGACTTGGGGCCGCTACAAACGAACTCTAACGGTTCAAGGAAAACGTATACGTGGAAATAACCGGAAGGGTCATTACATCATCCACTACTAAAAAGGACTTTCGTCCTCGAAAGTCAAGGTCAAGGGGGGTACCTGAAGGCTAAAATAGCTGCGGATACTGATCCCGCATATCTTTCTCGGTCTCCCAGGTAGCCTCCTCGACTGGACGGTGCCTCCACTGAACCTTAACAACCGGGATCTCTCGAGACCTCAATCTCTTGACATCTCTGGCCAAAATAGCTGCCGGCTCCTCAACAAAGGCTAAACCCTCACCCAACTTAACTGAATCCCACTGCAACACATGAGACTCATCTGGGACATACTGAAGCAACATCAAAACATGAAATACAGGATGTATAGCTGAAAACATCGGAGGCAAGGCTAGCTAATAGTCAACGCTACCAATCCTCTGAAGAATCTCAAACGGCCCAATGTACCTGGGGCTAAGCTTGCCCCGCCTACCAAATCTCATCACTCCCTTCATGGGCGATACACGGAGAAACACCAAGTCACCGATACTAAACTCCAAGGCACGAAGCCTACGATCAGCATAACTCTTCAGCCTGCTCTGAGCTGCCCGAAGTCTGTCCTGAATCACTCAGACTCGGTCTAAGGAATCTCGAAGCAAATCTGTGCTCTGTGGCCCAGCACTAAAACCATCAAACCAACCTACCGGTGATCTGCAACGCCTGCCATACAAAGCCTCAAAAGGTGCCATGCCGATACTCGAATGGAAGCTGTTATTATAAGAAAACTCTGCCAAGGGAACAAACTGATCCCATGATCCTCCAAAGTCAAGAATACAGGCCCGAAGCATGTCCTCCACAATTTGAATGGTCCTCTCGGACTGGCCATCTATCTGAGGGTGGAATGCGGTACTAAGATGAACCTCTGTACCCAAATCTCGCTGAATAGCCCTCCAGAACTAAGATATGAACTGAGGGCCGCGGTCTGAAATAATAGAAGCTGGGACCCCATGCAATCGAACAATCTCACGAAGGTAGATCTGAGCTAACCTCTCTACACCATAAGAAGTTTGAACCGGCAAGAAATGTGCTGACTTAGTCAGCCTATCAACAATCATCCATATGGAATCAAACCCATGAGAAGTACGAGGCAAACCAACAATGAAGTCCATAGTAATCCCTTCCCACTTCAACTAAGGAATGGGAAGTCACTGCATCAAACCACCAGGTCTCATGTGCTCGAACTTAACCTGCTGACAGTTCAAGCATCGAGATACGAAATCCGCTATATCCCACTTCTTACCACTCCACCAGTAAAGCTGCCTCAAGTCTCTATACATCTTTGTTGTGCCAGGGTGAATGGAGTATCTAGTATAATGTGCCTCATGAAGTATCAACTGAATCAAATCACTAATCCTCGGAACACAAAGGTGACTATCGAACCTCAGAACCCCATCTGAATCTAGAGTAGCCCGACTGGTCTCACCCTGAACAGCCCGATCACGAAGGTCACCCAACTGCTGATCCTCAAACTGACGGCTCTGAATCTGATCAATCAAAGTAGAACGAACCTCAATACTGGCGAGAACTCTGCTAGGATCCGACAAGTCAAGCCTAACTAAATGGTTAGCCAAGGACTGGATGTCCCAGGCCAACGGTCGCCCTGAAACTGAAAGAGAAGCTAGGCTACCCATACTCACTGTCTTCCGACTCAAGGCATCCGCTACCACGTTCGCCTTGCCCGGATGATACAAAATAGTGAAGTCATAGTCCTTCAGTAACTCAACCCATCTCCACTGTCTCGAGTTCAACTCTTGCTGACTCGTGATATACTGAAGACTACGGTGATCGGTGAAGATCTCACAGTGAACTCCATATAGGTAATGCCTCCAGATCTTGAGCGCGAAAACTACCACCGCCAACTCTAAGTCATGAGTGGGGTAGTTGCGCTCGTGAACCTTCAGCTTCCTCGACGCATATGCTATTACTCGACCATGTTGCATCAACACACAACCAAGACCAACCCCAGAAGCATCACAGTACACGGAGAAGCTCTGACCCTCAACCGGCAAAGTCAAAACTGGAGCTGAAGTCAATAAGGCCTTAAGCCTCTGGAAGCTATCCTCACACAGATCCGACCACTGAAATGGGACATCCTTCCTAGTCAGCATAGTCAAGGGTGGTTCTATGGAAGAAAATCCCTCAACAAACCGTCGGTAGTAACCTGCTAACCCAATAAAGCTGCGGACCTCAGTAATAGTAGTAGGTCTAGGCCACTCACAAACCGCTGAAATCTTTCCCGGATCCACCCTAATCCCATCCTTAGACACCACGTGCCCTAGGAATGCAACTGACTCAAGCCAAAACTCACACTTTGAGAACTTGGCATAAAGCCGATGATCTCTCAAAGCCTGGAGTATAACCCTCAAGTGTTGCTCATGCTCATCTCTACTACGCGAGTATACCAAGATGTCGTCTATAAAAACTATCACAAATGAGTCTAAATACGGGCCAAGAACCCTGTGCATCAAGTTCATAAAGGCTGCAGGGGCATTAGTCAACCCAAAAGACATCACCAGGAACTCATAATGGCCATAACGTGTACTGAATGCTGTCTTAGGGATGTCCTCCGCCCTAATCCTCAACTAATGGTAGCCAGACCTCAAATCAATCTTCGAAAACACGACTGAACCCTGAAGTTGGTCAAACAAATCATCAATCCTCGGCATCGGATACCTATTCTTCACTGTCACCCTATTCAGCTGCCGATAATCAATACACATACGCATCGACCCATCCTTCTTCTTCACGAAGAGAACAGGAGCACCCCAAGGTGACACACTAGGTCTAATAAACCCCTTAGCTAACAGATCCTGGAGCTGCTCCTTAAGCTCCCTCAACTCAGCAGGAGCCATACGATAAGGAGAAATAGAAATGGGCCTGGTGCCCGGCTCTAGCTCAATAGCGAAATTAATATCTCTCTCAGGTGGAAGGCCTGGCAGGTCTGTAGGAAACACATCGAGGAAGTCTCTAACAACAGGAACAGACTCAGGAGAAGTAGTGTCAGCATTAACATCTCGGACATATGCTAGATAAGCTAAACACCCACGGGAGATCAACTTCCTAGCTCGAAGACAAGAGATGATCCCAGATGGTGCATGGCTAACAGAACCCTGCCAAAAAACCGGGGATACACCGGGCACAACTATGGTAATGGTCTTGGCATAACAATCCAAAACCACACGGTGAGGAGATAACCAGTCCATGCCCAGTATCACATCAAAATCTAGCATATCAAGAATCATCAAATCACCCCAAGTCTCTGAATCACCAACAGATAACATACAGGATCTCACAATCCGATCCACTACTAAGGAATCTCCTACTGGGGTCGAAACAGAAACAAGTTTAGATAATGGCTCACTAGCCAAACCCGAACAAGGCACAAAGTAGGCAGGTACATATGAACAAGTGGATCCAGGATCAAATAAAGTCATAGCAGACTGATGGCACACAGAAATCGTACCTGTAATCACAACATCTGAGGCCTCTGCCTCTGGTCTCCTAGGGACCGCGTAAAATTGACGACGACCTCCACCTGCCCGACCGCCATCCCTACCACCTGCTCTGCCATGTGGAGCACCACCTCTACCCTGACGACCACCCCCTCTAGCCGGAGGCTGAACTGCTTGTAAAGGCTCGGCCAACTGAATTGTACCCTGCTAAGGGCAATCTCTAGCAAAATGACCCATTGCACGACAAGTAAAACAAGCCCCTGACGGCCTACTCAGTCGAGATGAACCAGCAAATCCCGTATGACCACCACGACCTGATGCCCCAGAAACTGTACCCCTCAAAGACTGGCTGCCATAGCCCTGATGGCTGCTCTGACCCTGCTCGAACTGGGTACTACCGAAAGTCTGAAGGGAAGCCTGGACCGGTCGACTGGACTGACCCTGGTACTGTTGTGGCTGATAACTCTGGCTCCACTGGCCAGGACCTCTACCACCATATCTCGAACCACTATAGACACCCTGATGTCAAGGCCTCTTATCTCTGGACCCCTGATCATGACGCTGTAAGTCCTCCACAGTGCGGGCATAGTCTACAATAGCCTGGAATGACCAACCACTGGCAATCAATATCTCAGCTAGCTGCCTAATCTCTGGCCTCAAACCTCATACAAATCTGCGAATCCTATCTGCCTCGGTAGGAATGATCATAGCTCCGAACGGTGCTAGCTGATGAAAACGGGTCTCATACTCCGAGATAGTCGTAGACCCCTGCACAAGGTGAGTAAACTGCTCCCTGCGACGCTCGCGATCACTCTGGGGTAGGAACTTGGCCATAAAGGCCTCATAAAACTCAGACCAGGTCAAAGGAGGTGACGATGGTGGTCTACAAGCAACCTGAGGCCTCCACCATAACTTCGCTGGGCCCTCCAACTGATAGGTAGTATAACCAACCCCGTGAGTCTCCAACAAACCCAAATGATGCAACATCTCCTCACAGGTAGTAATAAAGTCATGTGGATCCTGTCCAGAAGTACCAGCAAACCTCGGAGGTGCTAACCTCAAAAACCTACCCAACACCTTCTGCTCTGACTCTGTCATAACTGGGCGAGGAGCAAGAGGCTGTGCAACAGATGGAACCGGAATGACCTCCGCACGGGGAGCCATAGTAGCCGGCTGCGCTCCTGAGCTGTGTGCACCCAGGGCTGCCCCCTGAGCGAATGGATGCGCTACCTCAGAAGGCCGCTCTCCAATCACACCCAAAAGCTGTAATAGTAATCCCCGAATATCTGGAGACCGAGCTGCGGCTGGAGCTGGCATAGAAGTGGGCACTGGAGCTGGTACTGGGGCTGGCGCTGGAGCTGGTTCTGGAACTGGTGCTGGAGCGGGAGGCTCATCTCCGCGTGATGCAGATGATCTCGTACGAACCATCTGCGGAAGAATGAAGTAGAACAAATGAGATTTCCTGAAACTTCAAGGGTTGTACGCACGACACAGAAGTAATGAAAGATTCGAATTTCCTAAAATGCCACTGTAGCCTCCCAAAGATTGAGTACGGACGTCTCCGCCCCGATCCGCAGGACTCTACTAGACATTGGCTCCTATACCGATGACACCGGTGAACCTAAAGCTCTGATACCAAGTTTTCACGACCCGATTTCTCGGTCATGATGGCACCTACAACCCCCGGTAGGTGAACCAATCCCCGTAGCCCAAGACAGTTAGTAATGGGCTACTATCTAACAAATAAGAGGACAAGGCGAAGAGAACAGATAAAAGGACTATAAATATATACATATGCGGAAACTAAACCAAACCCCAAGACCTGGTATCATAGTATAGAGCCCAAACTATATACATGGAGTGCAAATAATCCAAAACAATATATATAGATGTCTCTGAATGGTAATAGAGTACATGAAGCAAAAGATAAACTAAAGCTAAGCTCCGATCGCCAAGAGCTCACCCTCAGTCTGAAGTAGTCCCCCAACAGATCTCCAAGCATGAATCACAGCGATTTAACGGCGATGGCCCACGCTAGGATCTGCACCCAAAGATGCAGGGGGTAGGGGTGAGCACCAAATGCGAAGCATAAGGTACCCAGTAGGTATCATAGGCCGACTGGGCACATATAAGATAAAAGCGTAGTAATAGACAGAATAGAAGCAAGCAGTCACAGAAAATCAACGAAAGGTACACAGGAACTAGCCCAGAGGGAAATCAACAGAACCACATGTGAGGCTAGTAAGCAGAATATACACACCATAGGCACAGGTGAAAGTAAGAAACAACGCACCTGGGGTCCTTGCAACAACAGTGTATACAAAATAAGTTTATGAAATGGACGGTATACCGGTAACCTCAAGTGTAAGAAGAAGAGAGAAAGAGTAATGATAGGCATGCTCAGAGACATGAATCAAACTCAACTAATCATATCAATCTCAAATCCAGAAACTAACAGTCTAGCAGTAACCAATTTCATACTTAACCGTAACAGGGAAAAATTCTGTAAGTAAATAGCAAAAGTCTACCTACAGTCCCCCGGCCGCCCATACAACCGAGGAACACAAACAAGTGAATACAAACCCTCCGGCATCCCATACTACCAGAGCGTATAATCAGCAAACAACAAACAAGGGTGGAGCCTCGAACAATGAATGATATGATGCATGAAGATCTCAAGTGAAATGGTATCTCTGTATGTACCTCATCCGGTGCCGATCTGGCCCAGCAGGTAGGTTCCATGGAAGGACACTGCCCGTATACCTCTACTCCGCCGTATACCCCTCCTCCGGCACACGCAGCCCGAAGCCCCTGGCCCGGATGGCAAGGTCCATGGAGGTCCCAGACCCCATACTAAAACTCAGTATCAAACATGTCGTCCGGAAACAAGTCCGGTATCAAGATAGAGACCCAGTCTCGAATATGCATGCCCAGACCCTGTCCAGGACTAAAGTAGTAGGAAAATATCTCAAAAAAACCCCTCCAAGGGTGCCCGGGCATAACCGGGTCTAAACAGTAGAAAGTCATCTCAGGTGCTCGATCCGACCGAGGCTAAAAATCATCTCAAGTAGCAAGAAATCTCAACTAGCACCCCGGCCCTGCCGAGTCTAGCGTTAATCGTAAAACTGATGATTTAAAACATAATTTACTTTCTTTTACCCAGGAAATTCACAAGTTAAATCAAACCATTTCCAAATTATTTCCATCAAAAACGGGCCCCCCGGGCCATGCAAGGTTTAGAAAATAGTGTCAGTAGGCCCGAAGCCAAAACCATAGTAAAACATGGATAAAACCTCTTTATATGCATGGAAATGGTATGATCACACACAATAGCTGCCCATCAGCTCACAATCAACCTATCGACCCTGCACAGGCCCACAGCTACTCAGCAAGCATAACCAGCCTAGAAGGATAATTCTATGCCCGGGACTCGCGGACATTCCCAAAATCCCACCTTCTTTGTTCCAGAGTCAACAAGGCCTCACAGGACCACAAGGGTAAATAAAATATATCGGCAAATACTACAAGCAACGGAGAAACAAAAGAAGGCGGACATGAATAAAGTGGTCGAGGTCTGTGGTACCAACCTAATAAACCAACCCAAGGATGCCCATTAATACAATTTTATTCTATATATGCGGAGTCTAGAGAAAATAAACTGTAACCTACCTGTCGTCCGATGACAAGCTGCTAGAACGACAATGTCCACGCTCGAACCACTCCGAGAGACTCCAAAATGAAATTGAACTCGAAATTAGGCTTGAATAACTTGACGTCGATAATTGATTTTCTTTTCGATGTTCAAATATAAGAACACAACGCTTTCTCCACCAAATATCTTTGTCCACATAAGCATGTAAGTGAACAATTTCCACTATTTGAGAGAATATTATGTACAGAAAGTTAATGCTATGTTGGGTAGTAATGTGTATATATATATACCATATACTGCCAACCTTGTTGTACAATGCCTCCACTTCCACGTGGAAGTGGAGGTGGCAACCAATTCGTCCCGTTAAGTATATACTCGGGTATTGCATAAATTCATGGTAATATATATATAACTTTTTGAATATACCATAATTAATAGAAAATCATTTCAAATAAAACCTACTATATTATAATAATAATTTTCAACATAACTAAATTTACTATCTCCGTTAAAATATTTCAATGTATAAAAACCTTATAAAATAAATACATATACAATTATATCGTAACAAAAATATTTTTCATAAACCTTTAAAATATTTTAAAAAGGTAATAATAATATAATTTTTTACCAAATTCAACTTTCAAATAAAATATTTTCAAATATACGCGCGATGTTAATAAAATTCTTAAATTTAAGTTCGCAACTCACCATCGCACGATTTTGATACTCAAGAACTCTCTCGGAATCCTCCCTTATGTTTTCTCATTGTTTCGGAACTGAAATGGCGTTTTAAAACGTGAAGTTGAGGCTTAAATCAAGTTTGACCCGACCCGGTTCGCGACCCGATTCACAACTCATTTTCTGCCAGACAGTGCGCGGTAAAACAGTCATAACTTTTTACTCCAAGATCATTTGGACGTAAGGTTTTATGCGTAGGAAACTAGACTCGTAGACCTTCGATTTGGTATTTTGGGGGACTTCTAACTCTTTATATATTGACAGAAAAGCTCTGAGACATTTTACCCAAAGTTCAGAAAATTTATTAAAGAACTTACGATAACTTTTGCCGACTTGCTTGACTTCAAAACTTATCATACGACCAAACAAATGGACCCGGCACCAAACTACCGGTCCCGACAAGCCTTAAATGACTTGGGGCCGCTACAAACAAACTCTAACGGTTCAAGGAAAACATATACGTGAAAATAACCGGAAGGATCATTACAACAACAAAATAAAATATTACTAAAAAGTAAATCAGAGTTGGAACATTAATTGCATACAAAAATTGTCATCTGCTAACAGTTGAATTAATGTCATAACTTTCTATCTTTCACAAAGTTCATTCAGCAAACAGGTGAATAAATATTGGAAATTTTTTTAAACTATCCAATTGCATAAATCAGGAGAGATATTCATTGAGATATAATGTGTCTAGCACATATTTCAAGTTAGTTGTTACCAGAAACTTACATCAACAATGATATTAATCAAGCTACAAGGTAATCGTCCCGAAGAAGTAGAAGAAACATCGCTTGAGAATTGCAAATCAACTGGGAGGCGCTCTCTTTCTTCATTAGTAGCAACAAATGTCTCAAACTTAAATGACTCAAAGTGCTTATTTTTCAAACAGAAATAGGAAAAAGTTAATTCCAAAAATATTAGAGCAACTAAAGGTAGAAAAATAAAGGACACAAGATCTCAAAAATACTGAGAACGCATGAAAATATTCATCCACGAGAGTTGTGTAAGGAGGTTGACTAAGATTGCACCAACATAACATCCTCGGGAATGTCCGAGGTTTCGATTCTGCAAACTCTCGAAATATGGGGAATAATTCTAATGCCCACACGTTCAACACAAAAGGGAAGCCACATAAGCGATAAGATGCTTGATTTTCTGATTTTGATTTAACTAGCTGCAACGAGTTTCTCAATAAACCAACCAACCAGCTAAAGCCCAAAGAACCCCAAGGGTAAGAATAACGAAATTCATCGATATCAATGATCTTCATCAACAAATTGCTAACCACACAATCTTCAGAACGACCTAGCAAAACTCTTTCAACTATGTATAGTTCAACAATCTTTACAGCATCACTGTCGCTATCCAAAAAACATGATCCATGGATGCTTGAATCTATATAGAGAAATGCATGCAACTCGCACAATGTGATCGCATGTTGATTTGGAAAATAACGGTTTAAAAGTCGATTTGGCATGGTAGATTAAACACCAAAATCACCCGCACAAACAGCTAACCCAGTTACTCACTGAAACACCTCAGAATTAAAGGTGCATTCATGATTAAGAACCCTAAATCTAATTAACCTATCATCATCACAAGAAATTTGCGAGAGCAGTAAGCAATGCAGAAAATCCCAACTAATATTTATGTCATCAAGTTTCATGAAGTTACCATATACTACACGGTTCAGTATCGTCATCTGTGATTCGGTCAAGAATGACCTAATAACAGTTTTATAGTTTGGATCTCCACCCCAAGCACCTTTTGCAGCAAACCAATGTTCAAACTCAAAAAGTTGGTGTCCTTTCTGCAGAAAACAAGCCACTTAATACATCGAAAAAATATAACCTTAAAAAAAGAAGACATGACTTGTGTCTTCATTTAATAGATACTCTATATAAGATGCTCTACAAATGTTGCCCTCAAGGCAAGCTTAGACAAAAAGACTTTTTAAGAGAACAAGCTATGCCCCATGGCCAAGAGTTGATGCTTCCAGATTGTGTTTTTACCTATAACAAACTCTACAACTCTTGCCTTCAAGGCAAGAGTAGCCAAAGGACTTTTAAGAGAACAATCTAGGCCCCATGGGCAAGAGTTGATGCTTCCAGATTGTGTTTTTACCTATAAGATTCTCTACAAATATTGCCTTAAAGGTAAGCTTAGCCAAAAAACTTTTTAAGAGAACAAGCTATGCCTCATAGGCAAGAGTTGATACTTCCAGATTGTGTTTTTACCTATAAGATACTCTACAACTCTTGCCTTCAAAGCAAGCATAGCCAAAGGACTTAATAGAACAAGCTGTGCCCCATGGGCAAGAGTTGATGCTTCCAGATTGTGTTTTAACCTATAACAAACTCTACAACTCTTGCCTTCAAGGCAAGATTAGCCAAAAGGACTTTTAAGAGAACAAGCTAGGCCCCATGGGCAAGAGTTGATGCTTCCAGATTGTGGTTTTACCTATAAGATGCTCTACAAATCTTGCCTTCAAGGCAAGCGTAGCCAAAAAGACTTTTTAAGAGAACAAGTTAGACACAATCTATATTCTATTCCCTTGCCAGATAAGGCAACAATTGACACTAGAATATTTGTGTTTTATTTAATAGATAAGCCATAACAGTTGCCTCAAAGGCAAGAGTTAGACCTATAAAAACAAGACAACACAACAAATAAAAAATTAATGGCAGGAACAATGGAATACGAACACTTACAGTTAAACTCACAAACTTTTTTCTTCGTTCCATTGATAGGATGTGGAGATGAACTGAACAGATTGGACTATAGAGAATTTGGTAGGCAGAGAGAAGAGAGGCCAGAGACACCTAGAGAAACGGAGAGAAATCACATAAAAGAGAACGATGGAGCGACTGAAACAAAGAAGAAGAAGAAGAAAACCAGAGGCGAAGAAGAAGAAGAAAAACGTCTGAAACAGAGGCGAAGAAGAAGAAGAAAAGCGTCTATTTCAGACGTGTGTGAAGAATAGGCAATGAAGGGCAAAACGGTACTTTCAAGTACACATAAAGGTGAAAGAGGGTATTCCTTGAATACTTTTATTATGGGGGGTAAATATTGAAGACCACTCCCTTAAAGGGACACCCCATGTAATTTCCTGTTGGGATTGGGCATAGGAATTTAAATAGGTTGAATACTATTTGATGGCCCATTTGGATTAAAAAACAAATTCTTTTGGAATTGAATTTGAAAATCTGATCATTATACATCAAATTGTGACAAATTAATTCCTAAATTAATTTATGAGCTTCTAATTCCAATAATTCAAAATAATTATTTCAATATAAAGCTTAATTATTTTATTTAAAACCAAGAAATTAATTATTCAATCAACTTCTTATTTTAAATAAATTTTGAGGATAAATAATGCATAAATGATTTAAACATGATTTTCACTCGAAACAAACTTCCAAAATATTTTCTTAAGCAAAACTTATATAATTCTACATAATTGAATATAGAATATATATTTTACCTGAAATCACAAAAAATTAGCCACAAATTAATTTGGAAATCAATACTTTTTAGAAATAATTATTTCAAAAATTATTTAAAAATAGTAGAAGCTCAAAATTAATTCTGGTCATGGAGTGCGAAAATTGGGAGTCAACGGTGGTCACGCTGCAGGTAGGGGTGGTGCTCAGCCCAACCAGGGCGGTGGTAGAGGAGGTAATCAGCCCAACAAGGGTGGTGCACAGACCGGGGATAAGAATCACTTTTATGCCTTCTCAGGTAGACCAGAGGCAGAGGCTTAAAACGCGGTGATCACAAGTATTATTCTTGTTTGTGATCGTATAGCTTCAGCTTTGTTTAAACGTGGGTCTACCTTTTCTTATGCGTACACTGGTTTTACTGAGAGCTTTGATATGTTGAGTGAATCCCTTGATTTTTCTATTACTTATCTACTCCAGTAGGGGATTCTGTGGTGGTGGATAGGGACTTCCGGGCTTATCTTGTTATATTTATAGGGCAAGATACCTTAGCTGATTTAGTTATTCTTGACATGGAAAACTTCAACATCATCTTGAGAATGAGTTGGTTGTCTTTACATCATGTTATTCTAGACTATCATTCTAAGACAATGGTTATGGTTGTGGCTGGGTTGGATAGAGTTGGGGGGTAATTATAGTCCGGATTCAATGAAATTTCGGTCCTTTCTTCGTGCTCAAAAACTGATGGGGAGGGGATGTGAAGCTTTCCTAGCTCATCTTCTAAACATCAGTTTGAAGGTTCTATCTATTGAGTTAGTTCTAGTAGTGTGTGAGTTCCAGGAGGTGTTTCATGAAAATCTTCATGGCATGCCGCCTGTAGGATGTGTATGCCCCAAATCCGAGGAGGCATGACTGGCACCCAATGTCATACTCGATCGAGCAAACTAACAGAAACTGAACCAAACAACATGGGTGGGCCGTTAAGGCCAAGCCAATCAAATGAAACGCAACGAAAACAAACTCAAATATAACAAAAGTATAATACAAGGCCGACCAGGCCACAACTGACTACACAACCCACAAAGATGTCCACAAGCCTCTAAGATGAAAAACTGTTAACCACGAGTTGGGCCAGGGCCACGACGTACCCATTATCAACACAAAACCAAAGAAAACTCTAGGCTCAACAACTCAAGAAAGAACGGAGCATAAAAATCATCAGCTGAACTCGACCACATGCAACCAAGACAACTGTCTACTTGATAACCTGCAGGCCTGAATGCAGCTCCCCCCAAAGCAATGGGGACATCAATTCGAAAGAATGTACTGAATATATAATGCGACAGAATAACTGAAATAACACAACTTGAAATTGAAACCAAAATACGAAAATGGTTTAAAAATAAATGATACCACCAACATCTCAGCCACAACCTGCACACACACCATGTCAACCCAACACTATCTTACTTTTCCCTACTCCGAGGCCCACAATAACCATAATCTCAACCACATATCGCCTCTAAAACTCAAGATACAGCTAACCTAAATAATCATAACATATGAATGCAATACGAGATGAACAACACAATAGAAAGGCTTAACCTGTGGAACAAACTCACGCCTTACAGGAGAGCAATACACAAGGGAGGCCATGCGGGAAAATACTCACGCCTTATAGGTCCTCATAATACCATGGGCTCGACTATGCAAAAAGGTCTCACACCTTACAGTTCCTCGCAGAGCCACGGGCTCAACCATGTAGAAAGGTCTCACGCCTTACAGGTTTTCGTGAGCCCTCTAGGTATTCACAATCAAAAAATACAATAAAACATGATGCAATATGCAATATACAATACAATACAAGCTTTAAGACATCCCACAAATATCAAAGAACCACCATACCTCCTTCGTACCACAATTATAACACCATGATAAACTCGACCATCATCGTTATCTGATAACCACAAATATACATCACTATCCTTTCAACTTAACACTAAACCAACATTCTTACACCTTACAGTTCCTCGCAGAGCCACGGGCTCAACCATGTAGAAAGGTCTCACGCCTTACAGGTTTTCGTGAGCTCTCTAGGCAATCACAATCACAAAATACAATAAAACATGATGCAATATGCAATATGCAATATACAATAAAATACAAGCTTTAAGACATCCCACAAATATCCAAGAACCACCATACCTCCTTCGTACCACAATTATAACACCATGATAAACTCGACCATCATCGTCATCTGATAACCACAAATATACATCACTATCCTTTCAACTTAACACTAAACCAACATTACCAAATATGAATTTTAAAACAAGAATAACACCAACATTAATTTAGAGACATCTAATAATCGACTCTTCGATAGCACGATAGACACGAAGATTTCAAATCATAAGAAATCATGCCAAAAAAGAAAGAAATGGCCTTTACATACCTTAACACTCACTTTTTTTGAAGCTACCACGAACTCTATTGATGCACCCGCTACAATTTGCAGCAAAATCAACACCCCCATTACCTTGAAACTCCTATCAATGTGACTTTACAATAGCCACCTTCCGAAATTTGACAATTTCTAATCATAACTAGGCTCGGGAATATATGTATAGGGACAAAGGAAAAGGATGGATTCTATAAACTTTTTCCTTAACAACTAGTTGTATACGTACGTAGAGATATGAATATATATATATATATATATATATATAACATGATAGAGAGGTTGAGGGTTGAACGGAGACAATTATTACCATCTCTCATTACAAAATTGGACAGTTGCACACTTAAAAACTATTTTGAAAAGTTGCATCATCTTGAACTAGCTACTAGGATAAGTATAAATGCAGTAACCTTAAAGAGTAATTATTTTTAAAAAATTTGAAGTTTAATCACTAAATATAAATCATAATAAGTCAAAAGTGATGTCTAATTAATGCTACATAGATGGGCAAGTGGCAACATGTTAATCCTTAAAACATTGTTGTCCACTCCCTTCACCGCCACATGGAGTAGAGGATGTCAGTGCCAACTAAATCTTTATCCTATTAGATATGTATTCAGGTATTGCGTAGGTTCATGGTAAAATAAATATAATTTTTTAAATATGTCACAAGTAATAGAAAATTATTTCAAGTAAAGTCTACCTCATATAATAATAATTTTTCAACTTAACTAGATTTACTATCTCCATTAAAATATCAGTAAATTATTAACTTTTATAAAATAAATACATGCACAAATATATCGTAATTGAATGATTTGCATAAATATTTAAATTATTTTAGGAAAGTAATAAAAATACACATTTTTTTATTGAATTCTAATTTAAATCAGATGTTCAACCCCAAAATTTAGGCTTGTAAGCCTTCGATATAGGACCAAGGACAATGTTAAACTTTGGGAGTGTTACATCCTCTCTCCCGAGGAACATTCGTCCTCGAATGTAAAATAGAATGCATGAATAAGTCTAGTAACTTCTTAAATTTCCGGCAGAACCTCCCCTATATATTGGACTATGCCACACCTGCAAAACAACCTAAAAAAGCAAGCTACATGCCACACAAGGATACTAGAAGCTACCAAAAACTCATCGGACTCCACACAACCATCGACTACGTAAACTTATAACTGGAATGAAAACTCACCTCGAACGGAAATATCCCATCCTCAAAAATGGTATGACACCACGAATCAGGGTCGACCTTTTGACAAGGTCTACTAAGGTATTACAATTGTGAATCTCAATCGCACAATTTTGATAACTCAACTCCTAAGACTCGGCTCTATAGCACGATCTAAAAGATGAAATACGTGTAACCAATCTTAAATATCCTACAGCCTACTGATTATAAGTATGGTGCACAACACACCCATAAGCAAGACTCTACTAGGCACGGCTTGTAGACTCTCTAGGACACGACGTTGCTTTGATACCCAGTTTGTCACACCCCAAATTCGAAGAAGTGCGACTGGCACCCAGTGCCATACTCGATCGAGCAAACCAACAGAAACTGAACCAACAACATGGGTGGGCCGTTAAGGCCAAGCCAATCAAATAAAACACAATGGAAACAAACTCAAATATAACAAAAGTATAATACAAGGCCGACCAGGCCAAAAATGACTACCAGACCCATAACAGATGTCCACAAGCCTTTAAAATAAAAAATTGCTAACCACGAGTCAGGACAGGGCCACGACGTACCCATTATCAACACAAAACCAAAGAAAACTCTAGGCTCAAAAACTCCAGAAAGAACGGAGCATACAAATCATCAGTTGAACTCAACCACACACAACCAAGACAACTGTCTACTTGATAACCAGCAAGTATAAATACAGCGCCCCCCAAAGCAATTGGGACATTAGTACGAAAGAATGTACTGAATATGTAATGCGACAGAATAACAAAAATAACACAACTTGAAATTGAAACCAAAATATGAAAATGGTTTAAAAATAAACGATACCATCAACATCTCAACCACAATCTGCACAAACACCACGTCAGTCCAACACTATCTTACTTTACCCTACTCCAGGGCCCACAACAACGACAACCTCGACCATATATCGCCTCTAAAACTCAAGATACAGCTAACCAGAATAATCATAACATATGAATGCAATATGAGATGAACAACACAATAAAAAGGCTCAACCTGTGAAACAAACTCACGCCTTACGGGAGAGCAATACACAAGGGAGTCCATGCAGAAAAATACTCACATATTATAGGTCCTCATAATACCATGGGCTCGACTATGTGGAAAGGTCTCACCCCTTACATGTCCTCGCAGAGCCACAGGCTCAACCATGTGGAAAGGTCTCACGCCTTAAAGGTTTTTGTGAGCCCTCTAGGCAATAACAATCACAAAATACAATAAAATATGATGCAATATGCAATACATAATACAATACAATACAAGCTTTAATACATCCCACAAATATCCAAGAACCATCGTACCTCCTCCATACCACAACCATAACACCATGATAAACTTGACCATCACTATCATCTGATAACCACAAATATACACCACTATCCTTTCAACTTAACACTAAATCAATACACCAAATATGAATTTTATAACAAGAATAACACTAACAATAATTTAGAGACTTCTAATAATCTACTCTTCGATAGCACGCTAGACATGAAGATTTCAAATCATAAGGAATCATGCCAAAAAAGAAAGGAATGTCCTTTACATACATTAACACTCGCTTTTTTTGAAGCTACCACGAACTCTATTGATGCACCTGCTATAATTTGAAGCAAAATCCACACCCGCATTACCTTGAAACTCCTATCAATGTGACTTTACAATGGCCACTCTCCAAAATTTGACAACTTCTAATCATAACTAGGCTCAAAAATATATGTGTAGGGACAAAGGAGAAGAATGGATTCTATAAACTTTTTTCTTATCAACCAATTGCATACGTACGTAGAGATATGAATATATATATATATATATATATATATATATAATGTGGCACCACCCGGGGTATTTCTATGAGTCCTCGGAATGGGATGATGTCGGAAAGGATTTTTAGTCAAACACTAATTGGCCCTGTATTAGCAGATGATATATACATGGGTTCGCGATGTATTGCCACTAGAAATCAAGACATTGACATTGGATTTCTAAATCGATTCATAACCTTTCGGGTACAACCAATCTCTATTCGAACTCCCTTTACTTGTAGGAGTACATCTTGGATTTGTCGATTATGTTATGGCCGGAGTCCTACTCATGGCGACCTGGTTGAATTGGGGGAAGCTGTAGGTATTATTACAGGTCAATCGATTGGAGAACCGGGTACTCAATTAACATTAAAAACTTTTCATAGAGGAGGAGTATTCACGGGGGGTACTGCAAAACATGTGCGAGCCCCATCTAATGGAAAAATAAAATTCAATGAGGATTTGGTTCATTCGACACGTACAAGTCATGGGCATCCCGCCTTTATATGTTCTATAGACTTGTATGTAACTATTGAGAGTGAAGATATTCTACATAATGTGAATATTCCACCCAAAAGTTTGCTTTTAGTTCAAAACGATCAATATGTAGAATCAGAACAAGTAATTGCTGAGACTCGCGCAGGAATATCCACTTTGAATTTTAAAGAGAAGGTTTGAAAACATATTTATTCTGATTCAGACAGAGAAATGCACTGGAGTACCAATGTCTACCATGCGCTCGAATTTACATACGGTAATGTTCATCTATTACCAAAAACAAGTCATTTATGGATATTATTAGGAGGGTCGTGCAGGTCAAGTCTAGTCTACCTTTCGATCCACAAGGATCAGGATCAAATGAATGCGCATTCTCTTTCTGGCAAGCGAAGATATACTTCTAACCTCTCAGTAACCAATGATCAGGCAAGGCAGAAATTATTTAGTTCGGATTTTTATGGTAAAAAAGAAGATAGGATTCCTGATTATTCAGACCATAATCGAATCATATATACTGGTCAGTATAATCTCATATATTCGCCTATTCTCCATCAGAATTCTGATTTATTGTCAAAAAGGCGAAGAAATAAATTCATCATTCCACTACATTCGATTCAAGAACTCGAGAATGAACTAATTCCCTGTTCAGGTATCTCGATTGAAATCCCCGTAAATGGTATTTTTCGTTGAAATAGTATTCTTGCTTATTTCGATGATCCTCGATACAGAAGAAAGAGTTCGGGCATTATTAAATATAGGAATATAGAAACTCATTCAGTCATCAAAAAAGAGGATTTGATGGAGTATCGAGGAGTCAAGGAATTTAGGCCAAAGTACCAAATGAAAGTAGATCGATTTTTTTTCATCCCTGAAGAGGTGCATATCTTGCCCGGATCTTCTTCCACAATGGTACGGAACAATAGTATCGTTGGGGTAGATACACAAATCACCTTAAATCTAAGAAGCCGAGTCGGTGGGTTGGTCCGGGTGGAGAGAAACAAAAATGAATTGAACTTAAAATCTTTTCTGGAGATATCCATTTTTTTGGAGAGACGGATAAGATATCCAGACATACCGGCGTTTCGATACCACCAGGAACAAGAAAAAGAAATTTCAAGGAATCCAAAAAAGTGAAAAATTGGATCAATGTCCAACGGATTACACCTAGTAAGAAAAAGTTTTTTGTTTTAGTTCGACCTGTCGTCACATATGAAATAACGGATGGTATAAATTTAGCAACTCTTTTCCACCGAATCCATTGCAGGAAAGGGATAATGTGCAACTTTGAATTGTCAATTATATCCTTTATGGAAATGGCAAACCGATTCGAGGAATTTCTGACACAAGTATTCAATTAGTTCGGACTTGTTTAGTATTGAATTGGAACCAAGACAAAAAAAAGTTCTTCTTGCGAAGAAGCCCGTGCTTCTTTTGTTGAAATAAGGACAAATGGTTTGATTCGACATTTCCTAAGAATCAACTTAGTGAAATCCCCTATTGTGTATATCAAAAAAGGAATGATCCATCGGGGTCAGGATTGCTCTCTGATAATGGATCAGATTGTACCAATACCAACCCCTTTTCTTCCATTTATTCCTATTCCAAGGCAAAAATTCAACAATCTCTTAACCAACCTCAAGGAACTATTCATATGTTGTTGAATAGAAATAAGGAATGTCAGTCGTTGATAATTTTGTCAGCAACCAATTGTTCTCGAATGGGGCCATTCAACGATGTAAAATATCACAGTGTGATAAATGAATCAATTAAAAAAGATCCCCTAATTCCAATTAGGAATTCATTGGGCCCTTTAGGAACATGCCTTCCAATTGAGAATTTTTATTCATCTTACCATTTAATAACTCATAATCAGATCTTAGTAACTAACTATTTGCAACTTGACAATTTAAAACAGACTTTTCAAGTGATTAAATTAAAATATTATTTAATGGATGAAAATGGAAATTTTTTTAATCCCGATCCATGTTGTAACATTATTTTAAATCCATTCAATTTGAATTGGTCTTTTCTCCATCACAATTATTGTGAAGAGACATCTAAAATAATTAGTCTTGGACAGTTTATTTGTGAAAATGTATGTGTAGCCAAAAATGGACCGCCCCTCAAATCGGGTCAAGTTATACTTGTTCAAGTTGACTCGATAGTGATACGATCAGCTAAGCCTTATTTGGCCACCCCCGGAGCAACTGTTCATGGCCATTATGGGGAAACCCTTTATGAAGAAGAAACATTAGTTACATTTATATATGAAAAATCGAGATCTGGTGATATAACACAGGGTCTTCCAAAAGTAGAACATGTGTTAGAAGTGCGTTCGATTGATTCAATATCCATGAATCTAGAAAAGAGGGTTGAGAGTTGGAACAAATGTATACTAAGAATTCTTGGAATTCCTTGGGGATTCTTGATTGGTGCTGAGCTAACTATAGCGCAAAGCTGAATCTCTTTGGTTAATAAAATCCAACAGGTTTATCGCTCCCAGGGGGTGCAGATTCATAATAGGCATATAGAAATTATTGTACGTCAAGTAACATCAAAAGTGTTGGTTTCAGAAGATGGAGTGTCTAATGTTTTTTCACCCGGAGAACTTATTGGATTGTAGCGAGCAGAACGAATAGGGCGCGCTTTTGAAGAAGCGATATGTTACCGAGTCGTCTTATTGGGAATAACAAGAGTATCTCTCAATACACAAAGTTTCATATCTAAAGCGAGTTTTCAAGAAACTGCTCGAGTTTTAGCAAAAGCAGCTCTCCGGGGCCTTATCGATTGGTTGAAAGGCCTGAAAGAGAATGTTGTTTTTTTTGGGGGGGGGGGGGTGACACCTTATATATATATATATATATATAACATGATAGAGAGGTTGAGGGTTGAATGGAGACAATTATCACCATCTCTCATGAAAAAATTAAATAGTTGCATACTTAAAAACTTTTTGAAATGTGGCACCATATTGAAATAGCTACTAAGATAAGTATAAATGCAGTAACCTTAAAGAATAATTATTTTAAAAAAATTCTGAAGTTTAATCAATAAATATAAATCATAATAAGTCAAAAGTGATGTCTAATTAGTGCTACATAGATGGGCAAGTGGAAGAATGTTAATCCTTAGATCATTGTTGTCCACTCCCTTCACCACCACATGGAGTAGAGGTGTCAGTGCCAACTAAATCTTTATCCTATTAGATATGCACTAAGATATGCGTAGGTTCGTGGTAAAATAAATATAACTTTTTAAATATGTCACAAGTAATAAAAAATTATTTCAAGTAAAGTCTACCTCATATAATAATAATTTTTCAATGTAACTAGATTTATTATCTCCATTAAAATATTAGTAAATTGTTAACTTTTATAAAATAAATACATACAAAAATATATCGTAATTGAAGGATTTTCATAAATATTTAAATTATTTTAGGAAAGTAATAAAAATACACATTTTTTTAATCAAATTCTTATTTAAATCAGATGTTCAACCCCCAAATTTAGGCTTGTAAGCCTTTGATACGGGACCAAAGACAATGTTAAACATTTGGAGTGTTACATCCTCTCCCCCGAGGAACATTTGGAGTAGTCGGTTACAGGATGGCACCGACTAAATTGAGAGAGCTTAAGGCTCTGTTGCAGGCTCTATTGAGTAAGGGTTTCATCCATCCGAGTGCCTCCATGTGGGGTGCTCCAGTGTTCTTTTTTAAAAATAAGGATGGCAGTCTGCGCATATGTATAGATGATATATAGCTAAATAAGGTTACAATTTGTAACCAGTACCCTCTCCTTCACATTGATGACCTGTTCGATCAGTTACAAGGGGCTTCTGTATTCTCCAAGATTAACTTAAGGTCTGGTTATAATCAACTGAAAATCCAACCTTTAGATATTTCTAAGACTGCATTTAGGATGCGGTACGACCACTATGAGTTTCTTGTAATGTTGTTCGAGATGACCAATACCCCAGTTGATTTCATGGGCTTGATAAATGAAATATTTAATCCCTATATTGTCTCCTTCACCATAGTCTTCATTGATGATATTCTGACATATCCTAATAATGATAAGGAGCATGAGGGTCATCTTAGAATTGTGTTAGTACTGCTAAAAGAGAAGGAATTATATGCGAAGTTCTCAAAGTGTGAGTTTTGATTATCTTCTGTGTCCTTCTTGGGAAATATGCTTTCAAAATATGGGGTGATGGTAGACCCATAGAAAATAGAAGCACTTAAGAATTGGGCTAGACCCACTTTGGTGATGGAAGTGTAAAGTTTCATGGGATTGGCCAGCTAATACCGCAGGTTCATTAAGGATTTTGCATCCATTCCTACTCACCTGATTCACTTGACTCAGAAGGATATGCCATTTGTTTAGTCAGAAGAGTGTGACAAGATCTTCCAAAATCTCAAGACCTTATTGACCACAGCTCCCATTATCGCCTTACCAATTGAAGGTAAAGAATTTATTATTTATTGTGATATCTCACAGTCTGATTTAGGTATTGTGTTGATGCATGGACAGAATGTCATTGCTTATGCTTCGAGAAAACTCAAAGTGCATGAGAAAAACTTCCCTACTCATGACTTAGAGTTGGTTGCAGTGATATTTACTCTCACGATTTGGAGACATTATTTATAGGAGGTTCGATGTGAAGTGTTCACAGACCACCATAGTTTACAATATGTCTTCACTTAGAAGGATTTGAACTTGAGAAAGTGAAAGTGGATGCAGTTACTTAAGGATTATGACATCACCATCGTGTACCATCCAGGTAAAGCTAACATGGTGGATGATGCACTGAACAGAAAGACAGAGAGTATGGGTAGCTTGGCCTACTTGAACATTGCTAGGTGACCGTTGGCTAGAGACATTCAGGCTCTGGCTAACAGCTTTATGAGGATGAAAGTTTCTAAAAGGGGTGGTCTATTAGCATGTGTAAAGGTAAGATCCTTTTTTCTTTAGCAGATAAAAAGGTAACCAGTTTGATAATGTTAAATTAAGCAGGATTCGTTACATGGTGTTATAGGGTGAGGACAAAGAGGCCATCATTGATGAAGAAGGCATTCTAAGAATTAAGGGGCAAGTTTGCATGCCCCGTGTCGAAGAGTTGATTCTCACCATCTTAGAATAGACTCACAACTCTAAGTATTCCATACATCCAGGTGTGACCAAGATATACCGAGACTTAAAGCAACACTATTGGTGGAGCAGAATGAATAAATATATAGAAGACTTTGTGGCTAAATGTCAGAACTGCCAGCAAGTGAAGTATGAACATCAGAAGCCTGGAGGCACACTTCAGAGAATCTATTCCTGAATGGAAATGGGAGAGAATAGCCATGGATTCCATGGTTGGCCTTCCCAAGACCTTGAAAAAGTATGATTCTATATGGGTCATTGTTGACAGATTGACAAAGTCTGCACACTTCATCCCAATGCAAGTAACTTATAATATGGCCAAGTTGGCCAAGATCTATCCAAATGATATTGTCCGATTGCATGGGGTTCCTATCTCTATTATTTCTGATAGGAGAACCCAATTCACTTCCAATTTCTACAGAAGTTGCACGAAGTGTTGGGAACAAGGTTGGATTTGAGTATAATTTTCCACCCTTAGACTGACGGACAATTTGAGCACACTATTCAGGTATTGGAGGACATGTTTTGCGCATGTGTAATGGACTTTGGGGGTCATTGGGATCAGTATCTATCGTTGGCTGAGTTTTTATATAATAATAGTTATCACTCAAGCATAGATATGGCCCCATTTGAAGCTTTGTATGAGAGGAGATGTATATCTCCCATTAGTTAGTTTGATTCATTTGAAGCAAAAACCTTTGGTACGAACTTGGTAAGAGACTCCATGGAAAGGGTGATGTTCATCCAAGGAAAGCTTCTGGCAGCTCAAAGCTAGCAGAAGGAATATGCAGACAAAAAGGTTAGAGATATGCACTTTTTGGAAGGTGAGCAAGCATTTCTCAAAGTTTCACCCATGAAGGGTTGATGCAATTTGGGTGACCTCAAGTGTTTATGAAAATAGCATGCCTAGTTCTTCAAGTTATGAAATTTAGCAAGAACATATTTTTGAACTAGTGTCATGCTATGGTTTTAAGAATTATGTTTCACATCATCCACATATACTTTGATCCCTTTATGAATCATGTCATGGAATATAGTTGTCATAGCTCTCATGTACATGGCACCTATATTCTTATGGCCGAAGGGCAGAACCCGATAATGATAAACACCTCAAGGTGTAATGAAAGCTGTTTTCTTGGCATTTTCTTCAGCCATTAGGATCTTGGGAGTACCCAGCGAAATAATCCATGAATGATTATATCTCATGAAAATGAAAACCTCTCTCATGAAGAGGAGGTCATTTCTATTCTGGATCAAGATATTCGAAAGTTGAGAACCAAGAAAATTGTATTTGTAAAGGTCCAGTGGAAGAACTGTCCTGTTAAGGGGGCCACTTGGGAGACTGAAGTAGACATGCAGAACAAGTATCCTTACTTGTTCATCTATTTAGGTAATCTTTATTTTCCTCCTATTTTCTTATTGATTGTCATTCGTGGATGAACAATTGTTTAATTGGTATCTAATGTAATGACATGTTCTATCATTACACTAAAATAAGGCATAAGTACTATGCTAGAAAAGTCCCTAAGGCGAGAAGTGAAAATCCCATACTAGGGTGAGCTTAGTTAATAATATAGTATTATGTGCCTTACATGTGATTCATGTTTTGTATGATGTCAAGTTGTAGTATGGCATCTATTTTTGGATAGACAACTACCGTAGAGTCCCGTAGGAAGTTTAGGATGAGAATCAGAGTCATTAAACTCTGGATATTATAGTTTCCACGTTAGGAATAATTTGTGGTGTCTATGAAATAATATGTGTTGAAAAATGAGGATCTGGGAGTGAGATAGCAGTGTTTTGGAAACTGTCTTTGCCGCAATGAAATAATGCCTTATAGAGATGGTCCATCGTGATGAGCTACCCTTGTCGGGATGACCCATCATAATGAAGAAAGCGTCCATCGCGATGAGAAAATGGGACAGTATACCTGTGCGACCTGCAGTTTTCTGAGCCATTTCTCTCATTATTCTATTTTGTTTAAGAGCTTCAAGAAGTGGATTTTCTAAGAAAACTAGGGTAAACTCCATACTTTAAGGTAAGTAATCCGTAAAACTCCTCGTTTAATAATTATTAATCTTTCTTAGACCTTGGAAGAAGGATTAGTGGTGGATTTTTTACAATAAATCCCCAGAAGCATGAACTTGGGGAAGAACCCTATGGGTAGATGTAAAATCACCTAGAATTTATCCTAGGATGTATATTTTGATCTTCTAGCATGAAATTAATTGTATTTAACTTGTTTAAAGTTAATGGGGAACCTTGAGTTCTATAAAGGTGAAACCTTTAGGCATAAAAATGGCTAAAAGGGTAGGAACTTGATTAAAAACCTTTGGTTATTGATTTTTTTGAATGTAATGGGTTTAATTAGTTATTAAGTAACCTTGGGGAATGATAGAGACCTCGTTTATCAGGTAGAGTTGATGAGTTAGATTCTCAAGGACTAAAATGAAGAGTAGATTATTAATTACTCTTATGCTATCATTGTTTATAAAACTTGAGCACTCCGAGGTGTTGAGAAACGACAAGATTATGGTGACTTAGCTTGCGGGTGTTATTCTTCGCTTGAGGTAGGTTATGATTTAATTAGAGTTAAGACTCACCTTATTGCATATTTATAGTGAAATTGTATAACTTGTGATTGATCTTCGGACATGGTTGAATTATATGTGTTTTTTCTGTTGTGCTTGTATGAATAGGCTGAATGAACAGGAAGTAATAAGTGACTTAAATGGCTAAGTATGAATAGTGTCATAGGCACTGAGTTTAATTTTGAGAGTTAGGTCTGAGAACCTAGCTATAGAGATATTGTTGTTGTTGCAACTGCTACAGATCAAATACCACGTTATATGGTACATGGACACCTAGGGTCCCCTAGAGGTCATGGCTACTGGGCAGAAATAAGACCAATAGCATGTGTGTATACTTTTTTACCTTGTTTTGTATTATTTCATTGCTTACCATGATGCGTTGGCTGAAAACTGGGGTGAGCCTAGAGATGCAGGTGATATGAGTAGAGATTGATGGACATAATGATATGTGAAATATTTGTTAAGAGTGATTATTCTTATTCCCTCTTATGATGATATTCTATGAATTGTGAACTTGAGATTGTTGTTGTTGAATTGACTTGGAATACTATTTGTTGGTTTATTATATGCTAAATGCTGAAGTCATGTTACTTGTTATATGTTTTACTATTTTCATGTTATATTATTAGGTCAGCCTATAATACCTACCAGTATATAGTGTACTATACCGATACTACCCTATGCTCTTCTTTTGTTAAGTGCAGACCATGTTTCAAAGACTGAGACATGACCTTGATTAGAGTAGAGAGACCAACTGCAGATCTAAGGGTGAGCACTACTTCTCAGGCTGTCATGGATCCTCCGCAAGATATTGATCTTCTTTTGGGTAATAGAACTCTTACTATTACTGCTTTTAGGTCTTGTTAGATATCTTAGACAATGTTGGCTAGAGTTTCGGATAATGACTTTCAGTTCTTGGGGATATGTTTAGTTAACGAATTCCGCACGATTTTCTTATATTATGTTGGTTGACTCTTTATTTGATAATTCAGGATGAGTTTATGGTTAATCTTTCTGAAACTAGTTAAGTATTAGAGTATGGGTTAGTTGTTTGGTTCTCCCACCGAAGAGTTAGTGTGGGTGTCACTCATGGCCCAGATGGATCATGACATAAATATCACTAGATTGTCCTTTTCTTGTCCACTTGTGCACTTTAAAACACACACTCTCTCTCTCTAGGAATCTTTTTACTAAGTCTTCATCCTTCAAACTTTCTTCCTTAAGTTCAATCTTCAAAGGTATGAATTCTTATTATTTATTTTTTTAATTCTTATTTTTATAACTAATTTTTAGTTTTTAGTTTTAGTTGTTAGTTATTTATTTTATTATTTTTAGCTAGTTTTTTTCTAAATCCATGAAATTAAGTTTACAAACTTGAATTCCTCAACTTGTGATTCATACTAATTTGATGGATGAGAAAATTTAATTCTTAGTTGTTAGTGATTATATTATGTTTATAATGGTTGTTTGTTGATTGAATAAGATTTGGGGGTAAATTAGAATGACTATTTCCATGAATCTAAGCTTAAAGTTCAATGCACACCAAGTATTTTATAAAATGCTTGAAAGATAGTTTTGTGAAAGTATGTCAAAAATCTAAGTGTGAGATGACTCTAAACCCCACTTAAGCTTAAAAATTAGCTACACCTACCATGAAAGCTAGTATACCATGTTCATAATTGATTACATGACAGTAACTAGAGCTAAGTTACTCTTAAATAAATTACTTGGGTTTATGAATAAAGTTAGTAGCTTTTAGTAGTTTTTTTTAATTGTTTGTTATTTTAGTTTCTAGTCTTAGGCTAGTATAGAATTTTCTTGTAGTTTTCTATTGTATGTTGTATACTTAATTTCTATTTTTTTATGAACCATGTCATCAAGGACAAAATGAACTAACACCAGAAAGGAAAAGGCTACAGCTAGTACCCAAAGCAGATATAAAAGGCCAAGGAAAGAGAATAAGGCACAACACAAGGAATCGAAACTACCACATAGATTGAATGTGGTTGATCCTCTAGGAAGACATTGCTACATATATTTCAAGGAATCTCCATTGGCTACCCCCGAATAAAACATTGATACAACTACTCTTCATAATAATTTTCTCTACCTTTACAATAATATTATGCATATGGAGTTGGGAAGCTTATTTAGTTCTCATGGTGTAGCTAATATGTGTATGGTGAAAGAGATATATGCTAATTGAGATTTTGGAGTTGAATTTGAAAGAGAATATGAAGTAAAATAGAGAGAGGTTGTGATAAAGTTTTCCTACTAGACAATTAATGAGTACATAGAACTCAAACAATTACCCCTATGAAAGATTTGAGGAGTTCTACAAAAGACCCGATTACAAAACTCTTCGAACAAGTTTGTGATTGTAATTAGGATGCTATATGGCAACATGGTTCCTGAGGGAATCATAGATCTTATCCTAAGACCAAATTGACATTGGTGTGAAGGATATTGTTAAGATTTATCAATAATTGCATCACCCCGACTTCAAATGATACAAATACCTCCAAGTTCAAAGTTTTCCTAATCTATGCCATTCTATGCAAATGGGACATCAACATGGAAAAAATTATGATTGGTGAGATAGCTAGAGTGAGGGGGAGAAGGAAAGAGTAGGTAGTTCTACCCAAATATGTTAACCTACATTCTTAAAAGAGCTGGAGTTTTGAAAATACTAGGTGTTGATAGAGAGCTTGAGACAATGGAGAAACTATTTGATGTAACGGCTATGAAGAAAGATGATAAATGTGCTAAGGTTACAATCAAGGAAAGAATGGCACAGATGTAGGAATCCATCAAATTCTTTGCTAAGTGCGTGAAGAGAAGAATCACAGATAACGAAGATAGCCGAGAAGAGGTCGAGGCAATGAAATAACCCACACCCGCAATACGTGTCTTCCTTGGACTTGGGGCACCCACCGAGCACCCAGAAAGGCCACCAAATAGGATGGAAACTCTAAGTCAGAATCGGAGTAGCCACATCTCAAGGGAGTCCTTTTAACCCCTTGTTTTTGTTTTGTTTATTGCGTGGGGACACCATAATATTTTAAGTGAGAGATGGGGTACTTGTGATGTTTTGTTAACTTGATGTTATTCTATGGATGTTTTGCTACTCCTAATGATGGTGGGATATTATATCGTGTAATTTGTATGTTGTTTAGTTGATTGTGTTCTTATTTTGGTTATGGGATTGCGTGTCATAGTCATAGTTACAGTACTTTATGTATTAGGTGATAATAGAAAAAAATGAGAAAAACAAGAAAAATACAAAAAGATTTTCTTATTTTTAGAAGTAGATTTTAGTTTTTTTATATTTTTTAGACTTTTAGTGACACACTCTTTTCACCTTGCGGTTTTTCTTCCTGTAAGTTCTTTTCCGTAAGGGTGACCATTAAGCCCAGGTAATTTTTAATCTCTTTTAGTTTTTTTTGTTTAGTTTTTGTTTTTAGTTTTTAGATTGAGTCAAGAGGTAGAATAATCTTATTTAAGCTAGATCTTCAAGCTAGGATATCACCTCTATGAACACAAGCTTTGTTTATTTTTAAGAAATTGTGCAAAGGAAAGACGTTTAGGGTAAAACACCTAAGTTCATTTTATGAATACATGTGCTTAATGTGAATTCTTGGTGAATTATTGACTAGAAATCTATGTGATGGTGTACTTATATTGAATATTTATCATGTGTGATGTGAGGACTTAGTTGAATTTCTTTTGTTGAATTGGTGTCTAGAACTTGACTTGTGTGTTTTCTGAAGCAAAATAAAGTTAGTAATATTTAGGAAGTGATAGAGACAATTCGTTGTTTAGCCATACATTTTATATCCTCTCTTGTTCCTACCCTTGTATGCTATCCATAGTAAGCCCTTTTGAGCCTTTAGCTGAATTTCTTTGATAGCCACATATGTAGACTAATATCATTTGTTCTTAGATAATGAATATTTGATCCAAAGAACTCTCAAAAGGCATTTGATCTAGTGTTAAGCACTTGAAAGAAGTTAGAAAAAGATGAAGGGAGGTGGTGAAGTTGTGAAACTTGAAAAAGAAAGAAAGTTAATTTGTGAGGTAAACCAAAAAGTATAGCATGGGGAAAGAAAGAAAAAAAATATAATACAAAAAGAGAATCCTTGTTAGTAGTAAGTATGCTCAATCAATAAAAAAGGAAGAAAAGGGGTAGAACATAAAGGAAGAATAAAAGAATTAGTAAAGAGAAGTCGAAAGCGCTAAATAATAAAAAGTGATGTATTAAAGTGTCTAGGAAGGATAAGTCACTATTTTATCCAAAATATTCCTACCAGTCCCATAGTCTACATTACAACCAAATAAAGACCAACATAATCCTGGATATGAACTTTCTTGAATTAGTAGAGCAAGTATACTAAGGGCAAGCTTATGGTTCACCTTTTGTCACATGTGAACTTTTTTGTGAACATGAGAGCTTAATGCTTTGTATGCCCGTGATTAAATATTATTATGTGAGTGAAAGGCAATTTCTTTGGTGTGAGGGAACATGTTTAGTACAATATGCTTGAACGTTTGATCTTCTATGTTGTGATTTTTCTAAGTTTTTGTGCATGCTTACTTAAGTCAGTTCTTGAGGTTGGGATGTCTTGAGTTGGTTGTTGTGAGTTTAATTTAAATTAAAGGCACAAAGTTGAAGAGATGATTGATGTTTGTAATAGTGGTATTCTTGAATTGAGTGATCTAATTCCAATTTGGATTAAAGAATTGTAGTTATAGGATAGAGCTTACTCGAGGGCGAGCAAGAGTTTAAGCGTGGAGTGTTGATGTGAGACTAAAAGTCAAGTCATGATTTTATGCTATAGTTTTCCTCAAAATTTACTTATTTTGATACTCTTTTGATCTTACTTTATGTAATACACGCTTATGTAGCTTGTCTTGATGTGTAGAATGAAGAATGAAGGATTTTACACGGATTTGAAGCATAATGGAGTGAATATTGGAGCTTTGAAGTCTGAATAGGAGCCGAGAATGATGATATGGAGCATTTCCATGGATGATAGATCAAGACAGAGGCTTAACAGAGGAAAAACAAGGAAAAAAGATGGAAAATGCTCTACGAAAAGATCCTGGATGCCGCCCTAGGCACCCCCTTAGTGTAATGGGACAAAACAAGCACAGGGGCTGCCCAAGAAGCATGTGGCATCACCCTAAAAGCTGCCCTTAGCGCCGCCCCAGTGCAAAATTAGGCCAAGTTTGGCCTGGTTCACCCTAGAAGACCCGAAACCATCCAAAACACTATATATACTACTTTTAGTCATTTTTTATGAAAAAAGAGAGATTAACTAAGTCTTAAAGGAAATATAGAGGGGAAAAAGTACGTAACATTCAGAGGGTTCTACCTAGGTTTTTCCATTCCTTTTTCTACTTTTTACTATTGAACCTTGTTCTATTCATGAATTCTTGCTTTTGTAATCAATTCATGAGTAGCAAAACTCATAGTATCTAGGGTCGTGGATGAAGATGAATGTTGATGTTTAAAGTTAATATAGTTTGATTGGATTTCTATTATTTGATTTGTTTATCTTTTCTTGATCTTAATTATTTGATTCTCTGGTCAATTCTCAAATATTATCTATAGTTTGTAAATTGGCCTAGGAATAGGAAATTTACATTCACAATAAGAAAATATAGAGCTTGGTCGTGAACTATATATAGAAGGGGGAACGATTTGCTAATGTGAATAGGAATATACCTGTTATTCTTGCTTAGTTGATACGAAAGATAAATCACATGCACTTCACTATCGATCGATAATCATAGGAATAGCCGAGTAGGGATAGAGTTTGTTTGGAAAGACATTCAATATCGTAAGTAACAACCTGCAACTAGTAACTCAGGAAATCAGTTAAACTAGTTAACTGATAGCTCAAGTGGATTGTTCTAAGTCCGCAACCTAGGATCATTAATAATCTTTGAATTCATAAAATAACTTGAAATCTCTTTTAAGTCTTATAATTTAAAGTAATTAGTGTTAATAATCTCTCAATCAAATATTGTTACATGTTACTCACTGAACAATCAATAAGATATTCACTCTAGTTATCAATTTGTCAATACCCTGTGGATTGATATATGGACTTACAAGTCCTATATTACTTGTCAAGCTGCGTGCACTTGCGTGTGCATTTGGATGCAACAGTTCTTGACCTTGCTACCAAAATCCTACTCAAGGGACTCATAGGTAAGGCCAAGGAAACCAAGGTTAGAACTTGGAGCAGGAAAGAGATGGTAATTGGAGAGATCATAAAAAGGAATGTGAGAGGGATAGAAATAGGAGAGATCGTGAAGATAATTGGAGGGATCGTGATAGATATTTCTATAACAATTGAGGCTCTAGTTGTAATGACCGGGTTCGTCATTATGGGTAAACTATTCGTGCCGAGTTTTGGGTTAGAAAACTTCTGGGTTTGGGAGTTGAAAATTCTGGACTAGGCTAGTCTCGGTCGGTTTTAGAGTGAGGTATGGTCTAGGAAAATCCGGGTAAGTATTGGGTTAGGTGTCGTATTTTGAGGTAGTTTTCCATGTAGACAAGACATAAAGGAGTCCAGGGGACTTTTCAGAATTGAATTCGAGTAAGTAGAACTCCCGGAATTGCGATTGATATGAAGAGGTTGTTTTGGATCATGGGGGGAAACAAGTGCATTGTAAAATGGGCAAATTTTATAGATTTTCGGACATTCTGTCCATGACAAGCGCAACCGTCCACGGTAGCGGCCTCTGTTATAGCGGTGGAAAATACCTTTATAGCGATGGTCAAGGTAGTCAACACCGCTTAAGACCTCTATAGTGGGAGTTGTCCGCTATAGCGGAGCGGGGATCGCTATAGCAGAGTGGGGACCGCTATAGCAGAGCGACGGGATTAAAAAACCCAGAAATAGGTTTTAATTTTATTCTCTTCTCTTCTACCCCAAAAATAGATGAGAGATATTCCAAAAATCCTCCTAGGCTACTCCAAGGCTTGGGAGCCATGGGGAGGAGGAATTCCCATAAAAGGGATGCGAAACCACATATTTGGGCCTGCAGAACTGCCAGGAATGCCTCCACAGAGCCAGAAATGCACGGTTGCAGCTGCTTGGCGTCTAGGTAGGCTAGGTTTTATGAGTAGTTAGACTTGTTTACATTCTGTACTTTGTATAGTAGAAATGGAGAATCCATGTTTTAGGCCTCCGGGCACGGAGTCTGGCGGATTCGGGAATTGTTGTGTTGTTTCTAGGATTTACGGAGTAAATGGTGAGTTTGTAAATGGTATTATGTGGTTAGCTTAATTATATTATTGACATAAAATGATGGGTTGAGGGACTAGTGTGTCGGGAAGGTTTGGGAAACCGGGGGAGTGCTTGGGAGCACGGGAAACAGGAATAGGAAGCTCATAGGTGGGGTTTCAAGAATGTTTATTGCTTGAGACTTAGCGGCGGTCTGGCTAAGGTTAAAAAAGGGAAGCGTGTCGCATGCTTGTGTGTTTATCTAAAAAGGGAAATTGCTAGTTACATGTTAAAATAAAAAGGGTGAAGTGGGGAATAGGCTTTGGACGGGAATTGATGGTTCGTAGTTGTACCCGGAAAGGGTAGGTAATGACTTATGATTTTCTGTGAATGTTGTATATTCATGTACTCATGTCTAAGTGATTGTATGATTTACATTGCTTAGGAAAGTTGTGTGGAATGTCTAGGTTCCTATTTACAGTCTGTGTTGAATGTTGTTTACTTGTTGGTCCTACAAGTTGTGTGTGTTCATCTATTGACTGTTGTTATTGACATTCGGTTGGCTCGGGTACCACGCCTGGTATAGGTTACTATTTGGTTGGCACGGGAAACACGCCTGGTATGGGTTTACTATTTGGTTTGCACGGGTACCACGCCTGGTACAGGTTACTATTTGGTTGGCACGGGTACCACGCCTGGTACAGGTTACTAATTGGTTGGCTCGGGTACCATGCCTGGTACAGGTTACTATTTGGTTGCCTCAGGTACCACAACTGGTACGGGTTCACTTTATTGCATATTACATTTTGACTTTGTATTACATTGATTATTAGATTGGTCTTGGTGTAGGCCGGGTTGTTACATCTTGTTATGAGTTTGGTCTTGGTGTAAACTGGGTTGTCATGTTAACACCTAGATGGGTAATGAGTGAAAAATCATAGATTGATACTTTAAAACAAAACCCATAACCTTTCCCTAATTTGGATAAGAACCCTAATTTCACAATTTCATAAATCAAAGTGAGAATCATGGGTTTTGGGTATAAGGGTTAAAGGAATCCATTATTGAATACTCACATACCTTATTGAAGCCTACTTGATTTTAAGATGAAAATAAATAGAGGCTTGAACTTGGATCTTGATACTTGGAGCTTGAAGGAGTTATTTTCTTCTTTTGATAGATGAATGAGGAATAATGAAAGACTTAGGCTAATAAGAGTATAAACTATACTAAAAGTGGCCGAAATGACCTCACTTAAGAGTTAAAAGGGTGGGAAATTATAAAAATACCCCTAGGATTTAATTAAGGAAAATTGATAAAAAGACTCGGCTTCAGAGACCACGAATCAGTCTACAGACCGTCAACTGAAATGACAAACCGTCAACTGATCCGTGGTTTCAGGTGCCACTTTTGGGAGTCTGATGGAACTCAACTCTATGAATCACTCTACGGTTCGTAATTCAAAATGATGGAACATCATGTTGACTCATGGTCCTGACTTAAGGGCATAAGGATCCTTGTTCCTCAGGGATTACAAATGAAAGGATGACCCGTGGTTCAAAAGTATGGGTCGTCAACCAACTCATCATTTCTAGGATCCTTCGGGGGGGTTCTCTAGAACTCGAACCACGAGTTCACAAGATGGTTGTGGTTCCAATCCACGAGCCATCGAGTGACTCGTAGGCTGAGGCAAGAACACAACAAAGGAGCAGACCACAGATTAGACAATGAGTCGTGGTCCAGGACTACGGTCCGTAATCTGGCCCGTGATCTCTAGGAACTTTACAATTTCATAGAAATTAGGTTTAACAACTGAATCAAATTCCGGGGTGTTACAAATATGGGGAACACCGTGGTGTTTTTCGTTTCTAGTTTTAGGTTACAGGACTCACGGGTCCACTTGTGACCCAGATTTTGACCCGGTTATATTTATAGAATTATGGGTATCATTGGTTTAATTTTAATGCCTAGATTATTGTGTTTATAGTATTTTCGTGATTCAGAGCTTCCCGAAGCAGTTCGAGCCTAGACGATTCGTTCCCGCAGCTAGTCATCGAATGACAGGTAGGTTATGGCTTTCCCTACCTAGACTTTGCGTATATAGACTATAACTGCTCTAATTAGTATCCTTGGGCTAGTTGTTATAGATTGGTACCCCATACCTTATTCGCCTTTCGGTCTGTTTATTTCATACTTTATTTGTAGTATTCGCGTAGTATTATATATTACCTTTGTGGTCCTGTGCGGCCTTGTATTGACTGTGGAACATAGATGGTGGGTTATTTAGGAATGTTCGTATGTCCCAGATATAGAGCTTTTGTTTTAGACTGTTTATGTCTGATGTAGAGCTCTTGGCCTGTGCAGGGCCGGTAGGAATGTTTATGAGCTATTGGGCTAATTTATATTTGTGTGCTAGTATATCATCCATGAAAAAGGTTTTTCCCTGCAGGTTTTATTACTGTTTTGTCTTCGGGCCTACTATAGATGGTTTTCTAAACCTTGCATGGCCCTAGGGGCTCATTTTTGGCATAAATGATGATAAAATGGGATTTGGATGATTTCAGACTTGATTTTCCTACTGATACTAGGCTCGGTAGGGCCGTAGCACTAGACTTGATTTCAACTGATACTAGGCTCAGCAGGGCCATAACAGTAGACTTGGTTTTATTTCTTATTTAGACACGAGTATCCCTCGGGCACCCTTTGAGAGGGTTATTCAGACTTTTACTACTATTTTAAACCTAGTTTGATCCCGAGCATATAATACGAGGTTTTGAGTTTTGATCTACTATTTGAGATCGTTGGGCGATGTATGTGGTCAACGAGTAGACCTCCATAGACCCTATCGATCCACGACCTGGGGCCTTGGGCAGCGTGTGCTGGATGAAGGGTGTACGGCATAGCAGAGGTACTCAGGTAGAATCCTTCCATGGGTCCTGCCTCTATATGGTCCCTTGAGGTACCTGAGGGGGAACATACAAGTTATTTTCATATCATATCATTATCATGCATTTGGCACGCCGATTCCACCCTTGTTTGTTGTGTGTTCAGTGTACGCTCCGGTTGTAAAGGCGGCCGGAGGGTTTGTTTTCACTTGATTGTGTTCCCCGTTTGTATGGGCGGCAATTTGAACGTACTTTAGGTAGATTATGTTACTTCTATCATTTCGTAGAACTAGTATGGACTTTTGGTATCGATTGGATGAATGGTTTTAGCCTGTTGAGGCACCGTCCTTGGGACTGAGATTATTAAGGGGCTAGTAGGTCCCATCTTACTGAGATGCTGATTGTTTAGCTTTCTGAGCGATTGTGGGGTTTTCGAATCGTGTTTTATCCTATCTTGAGTAGCAGTTTTGGATACTTTTGGGTTAGTTATTCTATCTTAGGCTTGACTTGTGAGTGGTTTACGACTATTTTACCTTGGTATTGATATCTTATGCTTGTTTCTATTAGTATGTGATTTCTAGTTAGATTGTTGGTTTGCTTTCCTTCTTTCCTGTTATTTTGAGGTTATTGATATACCGCCCATCTCTTTAAATTCTCTTTATATATATTATTGTTGCAAGGATCCCAGGTGCGTCCTTTCTTCCTTTGTCCACCTGTGTTTCTATGTATGTATATCTTCTGTGCTAGTATGCTTTACTTGTAACTCTTGGTTGATTACGCTTGTGCTAGTTCCCTGTGATTCCTCCTTGTTTTCTGTGACTGTTTCATTGTATTCTACTTTTTATGGCTTTTATATTTTATATGCGCTCAATCGGACGATGATGCCTACTAGGTACTCGTTGCTTAGCAATTGGTACTCATACTACACTTCTACAATTTTTGGTGCAGATATTAGTGTGAGATTTTGCCGGTGATCGCGTGAAGACTCGTGTAGCTGCTGATATTCTAGACTAGGGTGAGCACCTGACCACTAGGGCTTGACCGCGTCTCCTCTTTTGTACTGTTACTCTTTGTATATTCGGAGGCAGTTGTACTTACCTTTTTGTTACTTTTAGCACTTGTATCCTATTAGACGCTTATGTACTGTCGATACCAAGTCTTGGGGTTGGTGTAGTTTTCTTATATATATTCGGGTTTTTTCTTCCGCTTGTCTTTATCTTATTTTGCTTTTATTTATTTCAGCTTATCATGCGTTTTGGTTAGGTGGTAGCCCATTACTAACCGTTCTGGGCTACGATAATTGGTTCACCTACTGAGGGTTGTAGGTGTCATCATGACCTGAGAAAATCGAGTCGTGACATTATGGCAATTTCATATGGAGAAAATGATTTTCCTTTCATGTTTGTCTTCAAATAAACCGTTGCGGGCCAAAACAATTAAATTTCGCAATTGATAAAATATTAATATTTTCAATATGGTAATATATAAGATAATATTTCTTATAATTATTTTTTCTCTTATGTCTTCGCGCATCGCGCGGGTATACATGACTACTTAAAGTATAAAAGCTTTTTATTTGCATTTGAACTTGAGTTGACAAACAAAACTTTTATATTGAAATTATATAAAATAAATAAATTGAACGCTAACAGTTTAAAATTTGAATTTAATTATTGTAGTTTTAATTTTTGAAGATGATTATAATTTCACCACTTTATCGTAATTGTAGGAGTTTTCAAATTAGAAATACCTTTCTAGGAAGAGTTATTATTTTAATCAAATATCAAGATAAAAAAATTACTATATAAAAGTTTAAAATCAGAATTTGATACTTACAATTTTGGAGATGGTTACAACTTCTCCACTTTATTGTAATTAAGGGATTGAAAAAATTAACTAACGTAAACAAACTCTGCCTAACTTTCCCCTTCCCCATTTTTATCGAGCATTATCACACATTTCCAATATTATAAAGCTTTTTAAATTTACATTTTTGATAACTTTTTGTTCTTAGGTTATATAGATAACTAACATCTGTCAATATTCTCCAACATGAGAAAAAAGAAGATGATTTGCGGATAATTTGGTATCCAAAACTTGAAAATTATGGAGTTGAATCTGATTGTTTTCTCCTACACAGAGACGTTGAATACTGCAAAATTTAATACGCTTACAATAATAAGAAAAGAGAAAAAAGAAAAAGAATAGTACCAATTAAGAATTTAACTATGTCGAAAGTACTAAAATAAATTGTATAGAAATTTAAGTTATATTCATTATTATCTTACCACTGTTAGGACAACTTTTTTGCCTAGCTAACATAAAGGGTTAGTGGAAAATAAAGATTTAAACACATGTGAAAAATTTAGTCCACAATTAGCTGATTTTAAGAGATACAACATCTTATCAATGGGAAAAAAATTATTATATGTACCTAATACTAGGTGAAAAGGAAGCCAGATATTTTTATGTATCAGCTTCTTAAAATGCCGATAGTAGATAAGGAGACATCAACCACATACAGATCTAAGTATTCAAATGTCTTATTTGAGATAATTATTGAGTAATTATTTGTAATGATGCTTTATTTTATATTAAGACACTACTTTAAAAATGAAATGTCATTCAAAACTATTTAAATTTGCATGTACTTGACGATCTTTAAAATCAAATTGAAGAAGATTTTGTACATTATTTTTAAATTTAATAATTAATTTTAATTATTATTTGAATTTAAAGAGATTACAACTTCTCATTTTTATCCTTATTAATTTCAAAAGTATTACATTAATTATTCAAATAATATCCAAGAATCTATATGTTTATATTCTTAAATAATTAATTCAATAAATAAAATAATATTCAAGAATTTCTCTCTATCTCCCCCTACAAGTAAATTATCTGAACTTGGTTTGAAAACAGATTTTTTGAGCTCACTTTTTTTAGGATTTAAAACAAGTTTTTGTCTCCTTTCTTTTACGTTATTTTATGGAAAAAGGCATAAGTACCCCCTTATCCTTTGACCAAACTTTCAACTACACACTTTACCTTTGAAGAAGTCTTATTACCCCCTAAACTTCTTAAAAGTAGAATTAATTCCCCTCTGAGTGATGAGGTGGAAAAGAGAGTGTGTTTCACTTTCTATGAGAGAGTGAGAAGCCAATATTTGTTTTTTCTTCTTTTTTTTTTAGCTTTTTTTCTTCTCACTTACTTAAGACTTCTTTAGCCTTGAGAATTCACTTTTTTTTTAAAAAAAAAATCACTTTATTTGAAAATCAGCATTTGACAATAATTTTTTTTAATCTTATGATCAAAGTTTCAACTACACACATTTCCTTTGCTAAAATCCTATTACTCCCACTCTATTTTTGAAAAGTGAAATTAATTCCACTCTGAAATGATACATTCAGATCTAGAGTAAGTGGTAAAATATACGTACCTATCCAAATTTAACACATGTATTTTTCATTATTTTTTTTTTCTTTTTTCCTTCTTCTTCTTCTTCTTTTTTTCATCACCGTCCATCATTTTTTCACCCTTAAAAATAATTTTACGATTTCCTTCACATGCATAGTGCTTAAATATAATTTTTCATGGTTTTCATCCCTCCCTACGATGAGCAGCCACCATACTGGTATACATAAACGAACTGAAGATAATATTTACTTTATGCATTACATTACGGACTCACCAAAACAAGCTAACATATCTAGCTTTCAACAGATCTGTCAATAAATAATTGCAATACAATTTAAATAGTTAAATTATTTGTGCTAATTAATTTAATCATTTAATTTTTTACATTATTAAATTGAACTTTTTTTTACACAATAACTTTTTAAAATGTTGATAGATAGCAGAAAGGAGATGAAATTAAAAAAAATTAAGAATTGTTGGAGTTGAAAAGGAGAATGGTAATTGTTGTCGGATTTTCAATGATTGAGTATTGTGCCTTTATTGTATTGTGTTAGATTTTTCTTTTTTAGATAAGAAATAATGTCATGGCCCAATTTCTCAGTCATGATAGCACCTACAACCTCCCTATAGGCGAACCAGTTCCCGTAGTCTTGAATGGTTAGTAATGGGGTAGTATCTAACATGTATGCCGAAGAATAGGATAAATGCAAAAGCAAGAGATAAAAAAGAAGAAATAAGCAACATGAATATATATAAGCGGAAGCTAAACCAAACCCACAATCTGGTATCATAGTATAAGAGCTGGTACTAGATATACAAAGTACAAAAGATCCAAAAGAATATAGACATCCGTCTCTAAATAACAAAAGAGTAAAGGATACGAAAGATGAGCTAAAAGCTAAGCCCCAGTAGTCAAGAGCTCACCCTCACCCTCAGATAGTCCAAATCACCTCGCACGAGTCTCCATGAATCAACGGTGATAGACTACACTAGGATCTGCATCAGGAAGATGCAGAGTGTAGTATGAGCATCAATTGTTCAGCAATAGGCACCCAGTAGGCATCATAGGCCGACTGAGCGCATATAAGATATAAAATTAATAAATAGCAGAAATGAAATAAGTACTCACAAAAGCAAATAAATAATTAGATGGAAGCTAGCACAGAAGGAATACAAGGAGAATATAATCATACTTGGCTAGCTACTAGAAATATACATCACATAACACAGGTGAAGGGAAGAAGAATCCACCTGGGGTCCTTTCAATACCAATATATATATAAAGAGAGAGTATTAGGAAAAAAAGCGGTATACCGATAACCTCAAGTAAAAAGAGAAGGAAGGAAAACAAGTAAACAAACTCATGCTTGAAATCCAATTAGAACAACTAAATCATGCCAATAATACACTCTCAAAGTAGGAATAATCAGCCAATAATCCAATATAACCATGAAGTGAACCAGAAGAATATACAACACAACTCCCAAATGCGATTCATCGAATAATAACCCAAATATAGCCATAATCAGAACCAAAAATGCGATAGGATAATAATAAGTCTACCTACAGTCCCAACAGACGCCCATACACCCGAGGAACACATAGAAGTAAAGACAAATCCTCTGGCATCCCATACTATCGGAGCGTACACTCAGCAAATAGAAAAAAAGGGTAGAATCTCACACAAATGAATGATATGAAGCAATAGTCGAAAACCAGGTGGAACAGTAGCTCTGTATGTACCTCCTCCGGCACCTACGAGCCCAATATGTAGGATCCATGGAAGGACACGACCCGTATACCTAAAATACATTGTATACCTCTCCTCCAGCATACTCAGCACGTAGCCTCTGGTCCAGATTGGTAAGGTCCATGGAGGTCCTCGACCACATACTAAATCTCATAATGTTAATATAATCATCCGAAGTGTATCCAAATCCAAACCAAAAACCCATGTCTCAAAATGCATGTTCAGAGCCTATTCGGGTCTAAATAAGTGTATCAAGTCACAAAAACCACAACAAGGACACCCGAACATAACCGGGTCTAAAATAGTAGTAAAACAAGTCTGACGCTCGGCTTGACCGAGTCTAGTATTATTTCAAACCAATAGTAAAACATATCTAGCACTCTGGCTCTTTCGAGTCTAGTAATAGTATAAAAACTGGTAATAAAATTATTCTTTTAACTCTTTAACCTCAAGAAGATCCACAAAAATCAGTTTCAAACCTTTTATAATCATTTTATCAAAAATGGACCCTCGGGGCCATGCAAGATTTAGAAAACTATTTATAGTTGACTCGAAGACAAAACAGTAGTAAAACATGTAGAAAACCTCTTTATATGTATGATAATGGCCTTCTTACATATCCGGGACTCTGAAATCAAGCATCTTGTAGTTTGACTCAATCAGTTGAAAAGGTATATCCTTATACGAATATAACTTTTAAGGTTTTAGGATGAGTGACAAAGGAATTGAGGATGAAAAATAGGGTGGCTTGTAACCTCTCAACTATTAATATGGTGCAGTCACACCCATAAGTAAGAAACTTACATGGACATAGTTTTCAAAGCTCTAAATGTACACTCGGAATTAAAGATAAAGGATAGTACTCCCAGTGTGACTTCAGAAATTACCCTAGATGCGAAATTGAAACTGTTAAACCCAAAGAAATACCCACATGCCTTCTGATAGGGGTGTGGTTTGATTGAAATGAAAGTCGATCCTCAACTCGCATCCAAATAGTTTGATATTCCTCTTTAGATTATGTCCCAGTTTACTGCTAAGAAAATGTTCCATGTTGTGCTGCATCCTTTTGACATTGTCTGCACCTGTTGTTTTATTTTGAGAATTTCATCCTCTCGGATGCTCTTGGAAACATCTCAAAATAAGATTGTTAGTAGTAAAATAATTTAACATCAAGAGATAGTTTCTTTACCTCACTCCATGTATGTCCCAGTTTGTTATTAGGAGAAAGCTCCACATTATGTTACGTCCTTTTTGGCATAATCTGCATGACATTTTTGTATACTGTCTACTTGGGTAGAGATGCATCCTTTCCTGTTTCCTATCATAGTGTCTTTGTGGTATACGATAATGATAATCTTATGGCTACCTGTGCATTCCCATTATTGTGACTTGGTAGTATTGTACCTGGTGCGCATTCCCGTTGTTAAGACTTGAACACTTTGTGTATTTCCATTGTTGCGACTTGAATACTTTGTGCATTCCTATTGCTGTGACTTGAATATTTTTCACATTCTCATTGTTACGACTTAGAAGTGTTGATATTTGTGCATTCCTATTGCTATAACTTGAATACTTTATGCATTTTTATTGTTGTAGCTTACAAGCATTAACAATCCAACTGTAACGAGGTTGATAGCTTGATATTAATCCAACTGTAATAAGGTGGATTGCTCGATAATGCAAAATAGGCATCTCATAGCGATAAAGTTAGCCAAAGAGGTGGGCATCTCCACATGAATATGCCATTTATAGAGTGGATGACCCAACACAGTTTAATCATAGGCCCTCGAGTGGGCAAGAAAATACCTAGAACACTTATGGGGTGCACGACCCAACATTGAAATGTGGCCTTTATAGCGATTTGTAACAACTTTGCGATAAGCAAATATAATAGCCCTCGCAGTTGTCAGATGGGAGTGCCTTTGTTGGTAGTTTAATGTGATCAATCTTTGAATATTATGACCTTTGTATCCCTCTACGATACTTCATCGGTAACTAGATATAATGGTCCTTGTAACAGTCAGAGAAAGTATCACTAACTAGATATAATGGTCCTTGTAACCGTCCGTAGCATTCTCTGATATCATAGCCCTCGTAGCCGTTGGTGAAAATCTTTTGCATATGACTTTGGGTAAGTATTGCGTATCATCTATATTGATAGGACTTATAGATATCCCTTGAATTATCAAGCCTCAGGTAATCTCGCACATCATCCGACTTTAGATAAGAGGTGGCTTACAAATGTCCCTCGAATTTGTCAGCTTTCGTGCAATCCTGCACATCATCCAACTTTGGATAGAGGTGGCTTACAAATGTTCTTTGAATTACAAACTTTTGGGTAATCCTGCACATTTATCCAATTTTAGATGTAACACGACTTACAGATTTTTCTCGAATTATTAGCCTTTAGGTAGTCCTGCACATAATCAACTTGGATATGATGCTGCTTATAGATAACCCTCAGACTGTCAATTTTTGGTACTCTTGCACATTTATCCAATTTTCAATATTGTTGCAACTTACAAATAGCCCTTGAACTGTCAACTCTTAAATTATCTTACACACTATCTAGTTTCAGATATTACTGCGTCTTACAAATAAGTCTTGGTTTATCAATTTTTGGACAATCTTGCACACTATCCGATTTCAGACATTCTTATGGCTTATAGACGACCTTTGGCCTATCAACTTTTGGAAAATCTAGTTCATTATCTAATTTTGGATGGCATCTTATAGACATTCCTTGGACTATATGCTTTCTTTAAACTTGACAGCGAGTGTCATTTGGTCTTGGAGGGGGGGCAAAGGCCTTTGCCACACGATCAAATATAGCTGCATATTCTGGTTAACAATGCTCTTGAATGCATAAACATCCTTTAACGTTAGACTCTATCATCTCTTCTTTATAATAAGAGTGCAAAAGTATCCTTGATGTTAGACTCTGTCATCTATACGTGATAATGAATATAAATACTTTCACTGCCAAACTCTATTGTCTTTGCCTGATATAAATATGGATGTAAAAATATCCTCGATGTCAGACTCTGCCGTCTTTATGCAATAATGGATATAAATAATCTCGATACTAGACTCTGTCATATTTATGTAATAATAAATATAGATGAACAAATAGCCTCAATGTTAGATTCCTTTGTCTCTATGCGATAATGGATATAAATGCTTTTAGGTTAATCATGTGCCTTCAAATGTGACTTAGGGACATCTCTGGATGTCATCCACTTCAAAACCAGTTAGAGAGGTAAATATAGTCTTCACAACAAATATATATGCGACACTTGATGATGATGGGCCTTGTAGCATGACCCTTGCGGTATGGTCCTTGCGACATAGTCCTCGTGGCATGGTCCTCATTACATAGTCCTTGTGACATGGCCTTCATGTCATGGTCCTTGTGACATGGTCCTCGTGATATGCAACTATGATAATGATGTGGATGATTGTGCAATAGAATGTATGGCAGTTACATAAAACATCACCTTTAGTTTCTTTATTGTCATGTTGATTCCTTTGCGTGTACCTGTACTGAAGGCAAACGATTAGTAGATGCAGCATCTCTTTTAGCTAGCGACCACAATCAAATTATGGAAAATCTTTAAGGAAAATTTCCATAATTGAAATAACTTTGTTTTCTAACACTATCCTCTTCTGAGGTGGATAACCAAATAAGAGGTAATTTAGAATATAAATGAATGGCCAAGACCCATTTCTGGGGACTTACTATAAATACAGCTTTCGAACATCGCATTTTCTTTGTGAGCTTTTACTTGCTAGAGATTTGAGAAGGACATCATTGTTCTCTCCTTATCTAGTGATCCCTGCAACCACAAGAAGAGTAGTTAGTTTTGGAAAACTTTACCACTTTCTGCTCTTTCCCATCATCTAGGCTATTTCTTTCCAATTTTGGGCATTTGTTCCCATTGCATTACTCTAAATATGTGGGATAACTAGAGACTTTTGCTGATCCCTAACACTCTTAAGATAACCTGCATACACAGAAAAATTATTAGTTTTGGTGAAATTGATCTTTGTCGACCTTCTTCGATCTTTCGCTCCTTGCTTTGTCATCTTTGGGTGCCTTCTTCCCTCGAGTGATTTTCATCCTCGACTCCAAGGGTCACGGTATATGTAAGACAAAATCCATTTATATAGAAGCAAATTAATTTGTAACTATTATTTCAAATAAGTTTTTTAAAAATAGCGATTTTGAAGAAATATTTTTGAAAAGTCCTCGCCAATCTTGTCATGTCATGCACTAGATCAATGAATGTCTTTCACTTGAAGTCTTGACATATTTGACACATTCCTGGTGAGCTCTGGAGATCTCTCATTATCATAGGTAGGGAGTTTTGGAGACGGTCTTTTGAGAAATTCGTCGTAGCTAGAGATTAGTCCATCTTTAGACTTGTTGCAGTTGGGGATTTTGGCAGTAGACTTTGTTCTCTTGGTGCTGGGGAAATCTTGGGGTTGTTTCAAAACTCATAAGCAATGTTTGGTGGAAATTTTGAGGACCTCCTAAAAATTTCTGCCACAGTTAGAGGTATTATGACGAATGTTGTATCATTGGTAAATCATTTGATACTCTGTGGAGATTAGTCCATCTTTGGACTTGATGCAGCTGGGGATTTTTGTAGTAGACTCTATTCTATTAGTGCTGGGCAAATCTTGGAGTTTCTTAGAACTCATAAGCAAAGCTTGGTGGAAATTTTGAGGCCCTCCTCAAAATTTCTGCCCCAGTTAGAAGTTTTATGACAAATCTTGTATCGTTGGTAAAAGATTTGATACTCTGTGGGGATCGTGAGATTCTTTCTCAAAGTGCACCCCAGTCTCTCTTTAGCACAATCTATATTATGACTTGTTGGAGAATGATCTTTGACTTCTGAATTTTTGAGATTCCTTTCTCAAAAATTCTGCCCCAGTTTCCATTTCCTCGGGGTTGTATGACCAAGCCATTGTGGTGCCTACATGTCCCATTGAGGTAGGAATAAGGTCAAACGTAGTTTCCACACTCATAGTATGAAGAATAGAAAAAAATAAAGGGGTGACAAAAGCCGACAAAGGCTGCCTACGTATCTCATTCTTGAGAATTTAGGCCATCACGTAGAACAAGATAAATAGGGAAAATGATAGATTAATCTAAAGGGTTCACCAAAGCCAACACAGGCTGCCTATGTATCTCATTTTTGAGAATTCAGGTCAAACATAGTTCATACAAAGAGGTTAAGGAATTTGATCTTTTATAAAGCATAAAAAACAATTACGATGAGAAAGTGCGATTATAGGGAAAGAAATAAAGGAAAAACCATATGTAGATGTACTATCTCTTTACAAGATCGGAGTTGATAGGTTTAGGCCACACTTGGCCATCCGTCTCGAATAAAATCAAAGCTCCTCTAGATAATACCTTGTGGACAACATGACGTCTTTGTCAATTTGGTGTAAATTTTCCTTTGTGCTTATTTCGATGGGGAAAGGATCAACTGTCCACTTCCTAGACTTGAATTCTGGATTGACCAATTACATATTACTGAAGGCTCAGGCAAATACATCAATGTATTATCTGAGCAAATTGATTAACTCTACCTTTTGTGCTTTTGTCGGGAGGACATCGGTTCTGGTTTCCTTGACTTGATTCAAAATTCACCAATTTGATTTTCTCTAAATTGGGTTTCTCTTGATTCTCAAGTTGTTTTAACTCTTTAGTAAATATTCAGGGACCATAATTTCCTCACCATATTCTTCAAATTCATCTTCGTCTACCTCAATTTGTTCATTTAACTCATGACATGATATGAAATTGACAGGTTTTAAATCATTTTACTAAAATCATACATAAACATGGTTAGATAATAATATTTTAAACATGATAGGTTAATAAGAGCAATTAATTTTTAGATAGGTGAGGCTTTCACTAAAATTGGAAATTTTCACAAACTTTGGCTATGGCTCGCACGAGTACGAGTCTATGCCTTTTGGAAAGCAGTAATAATAGTATTGAGGGAAATGAAGAAATAATGGGTGGGTCTTGGGCCTCATCCGGACCATCACCGATTTGTAGAAAAATTTAAATTTATCCTTTCATATACCATAATGACTGTGGAATCATGAGTGGAGTAGAGGTCCAGTTCTGCAACTGCTCCTCTAGGTTCAACTTTTCAATTCCTTATGCCTCAAGAAACTCCCCCAAGATCACGTCACATCCATTGAGAAGATGTCAAATTCCATCCCCAAAATTGTCACTTGCGGTCTTTACATATATGGGAAATGACTGTTAGAGGTAAGGTAGTGGATTTGGTAGCTCTGAGCTTCTCTTCTCCTCGGCTCCTTCCACAGTGATTGGCCTTCCCTGAGAACCTTTTTTGTAAGAATCATTTGCTAAATCTCAGGGGTATAACATCTCCCTTCTCTAGTCATTCTATGTGTAGTGATGACTATAAACTCCCTTTTCACAGGTACCAGGGTGAATGCCTGGTGTAGAGTTGCTAGGGCATCCAATTGAGGTTTTGTGCTGATGCTAAAAGTGGCAACTACCTTCTCTAATTATTTTATTTTCTTCAAACTAGCTTGTACTATGAATTTGCTCGCCATCTATTCTTTGCCAATATTTATCATATTGATAGTGGCGCCTCCAAGATTGGTGACATTTGATGGCGCTGTTTGAATTTAGATAACCTTCTGATCAATCAAGTACTACATCTTGTATTTCGGATTGATGCAATCTTTTGTAGCATGCCCAATGCTTCTACCATGGTATGCACAATGTTGGTCGGCTTTAAAAAACTAAGAGTTGATATTGACAGCTCTTCGCACAATGGTTTGGATCAATCTAGCTTCCTTTAGTCTTTCAAAAAGCTGGGTCCAACTTTTAACTACTAGTGTGAAGGATCGGGGAGGTTTCTTTTAAAAATTTAGAGATGGTTTTTGGAAACTTGGTTTGTAGTTCCAGTAATTTCGTGGAGATGTTTGGTTATTTTGGGATGAGTTATTATAGTTTGGAGGTGGGGTTTGGAAATTTTTGTAATTGGTATGAGCAAGAAAGCAAAGTAGGGGCTTTATGGAGCTGAGATGTATGTCTCGGATAATGGAAGCTTTTGGGAGCTAAACTTAGATTGTTTTCTAGATCTTTTGCTCGAACAAAAAGACACAGAGGATACATCTTCCTTTTTCTTCCTTGGGAATCCTAGAGATTCTGGCTGTGTAGAGATCCTAGGATTTTCCTAGTCTTAAGGCCCTCTTCAACCGTCTCACCAACTTTGACTAAATCAACAAACTTCGAGTTGACTACTGATATAATCTTTTCATAGACTTCTAATTCCCTGGACTCTCATAAATACAGTGACAATTTCTTTCTCAGTCATAGAAGGTCGGACCCTCGCTGCCTTCTTTCTCCAATAATGGGCAAAGTCATGGAAACACTCATTGGTTTTTCTGCTTGATATGATTCAACGAATACCTATCTGGGACAACCTCCACATTGTAGGAAAATCTTCTAGCAAAATCTTTGGCCAAGGATCTCCATCCAGACCATTTCTTCAACTTTTGTGAAGTAAACCATTCTAGCGCTTTGTCGCTTAGGCTCCAACTAAAGAGCCTTATTACTAGTGCTTCATTTTACCCGCTCCTATCATTCGATCACAATAACTCCTCAAATGGACCGTGGGATTTCCAGTGCCGTTGAATTTCTCAAACTTTGGGTCTTTGAATTATTCAGGTAGATTCATATCTAGGTGGATACAAAGATTATCATAGCTAAATCCTGCTTCGTCGGGAGAACTCCGTAATTCCTTAATCTTGGCAATCTCTTCTTTCATTAATATCATGTCTTTATAATGCTTATCCCCCACAGATTTCAATTCTCTCTCTTTTTTCTCATAATGGTCAAGCTCGAAGTTCTCTGGAAAAGTGAAGTAGGGGTCGAATGTAGTGGCATGAAAGATGACAGGTCGCACAATTTGGGTAGGTTGTAGGAGCGTGACATTTGGAGCAAGGTTTTGGTACATGGAGGTAAAATTTTGTGGGTTAGTGATATTTGGGTTATTTTGCTACGCAGGAGGGATGTTCTGAAAATTGTAGGTATTTGGAGTGGTCAAGTCAATGATGAGTGGTTTAGGAATGAAAGGAGCGGATGCATTGGAGCGGGTAGGAAAATGTTTCAACTTCGGAGAACTTAGAGAAGGAAGATGGAGTGGAGGCGTCACTTCGCTAGGAATGGGAGCATTTGCAGCATTGATCATCCTGGTTAATTCTCTGTTCTTTCACATTTTCTTCCCCCATCTCATCAATTTTTTGCATTAGCTGCGCAATCAGCTCACTCTGATCCACTAGGATTGACTCTTGGATAGACACGTTGATCAACCTAGTTTCCTTAGTATTATCAGTCATTTTCCTTTTCTTTTAATCAAGATACGATCAGGGGAGGATCCTTCTTCTACCTTATCTTGAAGTGAGGATGTTTTGGTAGTTTTCAATAGAGATCAGTTTCTTCACTTTTACATGATACAGGAGAAAAAACTTAAAAGGTAACCATGGTGGATTTCATTCACGATAAATAGTACAAGATATCCGATAGAATGTAAATAAACAAATGATGTTTTATTAAAGGTGAATCAATCCACAGGTGGGTATTGATAGAAAGACTCAAACAAACAAGAATTTCCCGTTGTTTTTTTAAATGAGTGACTTGACATGAAAGTTGACTCATGATGAACCTTGATCTTCTAGTATATTTTGCCCGTCGATCTTTGATTAAGGCAAAATATTTTAACTTTTTTGTCACAAGAGGAGAAATGAAAGTTTTTAAATATAGGGGCCGGGCCTTGAAAGACTGCTCACATAGTTCGAACATGGTAAGTTAACTTTCCAAAAAGATAGGAACCGAATTTTGAGGAGTTTTTATGGACGTTTTGGATTTTTTCGGAAAACTTGAAAGACTCAAATAGTGATTTTGGTCGTACTTTGTGAAATGGGCTTAAATTTTCTTAGGGGTTTTAGAAAACATTCAAATAGGAGTGGATCGATTTACCTTTAATTTAAGCAACATATAATCACACAAAATAATTTATAGCATAAAATAATTTATAGTGCATCCTATACAGATATGTGACATTTTTATGCCAAAGGTAAGCCTAACGAATTGAAGGATATATATGTTATTTGTAAAATATTTCATTGCCCCGAAAAACATATTATACACAAACTGGTTAAATCAAATTGGGATACAAAATAAGAGAAAGGGATGTAGGATCAATATTAGTTTCACGCAAGGGTATATTTCTAAACTAGTCCGCCATTGAATGTCCTTCATTCTTGAACTTCTTGGACTGTTTGAAATTTCCGAATACCTTTCGAATGAAGATTTTGTTTTGATTACAACGAGAGAAGCCACTAATTTTCAACCTCAAGGGACAATGGTTCGTACAATCCAACATCACATCCTGCAATTAAACAAATAAGAAATGATCGTCTTTTATTGACTCGTGGCCAATACACGTGAGGTGGTCCTTTCTAATAGGCCCAATACCCTTTGGGTATTGGGTCATCCTAGGCAAATCCCTAAAAATGGGTTTGAGTTTTGCTCTATCCTGGGTGTCTAGAGTGGACTTTTGAAATGGATCTGGTCCCAAGTGGACTACTTGGGTTGAAAATATGATAGTCATTCGACGCATGACATACCTGTAAACTATCAAATTTCAGAGAAAGTGTTATTTATGAAAAGTGGCCACGGGATCGTGAACCTTTTTGAACATAAATAAAATAACATGTCATGTGGCGAAAAAATAAACACATAAGCAAATAATTAAAAATTACTAGTTATTACAACATTTCGAATAGTTAGCCATATAAAGTTAGTCAAAAAGTTCAAGTTGATTAGAACGTAAATAGATCCCCAGCAGAGTCGCCATTTTTGTTTTATCCCTTTTTGAAATTTGAAAATAATTAGAAAATGGTTTTCGACACTTTAAATTATTTCAAAACTCAAAGAAAGTTCTAAAATAGTTTAAGAAAAATCACAGAGTCACCACTTAATTTTTATAAGGAAATAAAGAAAACTTGAATAAATTTTAAAGACTTAAAATACAGGGAAAAAACCCTCTAAAATTAGAGAAAACCGGTAAGGGTGCAAGTAACATCTTAAGAAGGGTTTTAAGGCACTTAAAAACGTCTGTTTAGAAAATGGTTGACCAAAATAATTTTGACTAACTTAAAAAAAAAAAGGTGACTAATTTTTCAAATAAGTTCTTTTATCAAGATTTATTCAAAATGTGATTTAAGAAAAAAAGAAAATGACATTATTTCATCCAAAGCAAAATAATCCATTTTGGCTAAAGAAAAATTCACTTGAATAAGAAAATATTTGAATTTAACTTCCTTTTTTATGAATAAATTAAGCTGTGAAGCAAACAATTTATTTACATTAAAGATGATTTTGAATAAAAGAGAAATTTACCCAAATGCGGTAGGTAGAACTCCCAATTTAAGCTAAGAATTTTAAAGGGGACCAAATTAAATATGTAGAAAAATTAAAGAGATATTTTTACCAATTCATGATAATTCAACGTTTAAAAAACAATATTTTCAATATTAAAGAATTCATTTGAACCTAAATAAGACTAATTAGCGGATAAATGAGGAAAGAAATCCATTTTTTAAACAGGTTAACATAAAATCTAATTTTTTCTTCATTTTTTAAATAAGATAAATTAAGTTACGAGATTTGGGTAAGCAAATTAGAAGAAGCAAAACAAAGATAAAATTAAAATAAAAATACTTAGGGGGTCTATTTAGATTAAATAAATAAAGTTAGTGTTAATTACAAACAAATAATTTAAATAGATTACAAGTAAATGAAGTAAAATTTGCAGGAAATTACATGAGGTGTCCCCCAAAGTAAGTGATCTTTAATTTTTGCCCCCTAAAGTGAGTGGCTTTTAAAGACTACCGTTCCTTCCTTTTTATGAATAGAACAAACACATTTTTGCCCCTGTACACCACAACTCTCCATGTTCATTTGTCTCTCAACTTTTAATTTTAATTTTTTCTTTTTCTTTTATCTTTTATTTTTTTCTTTTTTCTCAATATTTTTTTTAAATTCTTATTTTCTTATTTCTCAACCTTTATTTTTTTGTTCTTTTTTTTTTCTCTTTTTTGTTTTTTTCTCAACCTTTATTTTTTTTCTCTTTTTTTTCCTTTTTTAATCTTTATTTTTTCCTTTTCTCTTTTCTTCTTCTCTTTTTTCTTTTTTCTTAACCTCTATTACTTTTTGCTAATGAACAGAAAGTTTGATAATCCGCAAAGAGGATCTTCTTTCTTTGACATCGAAGTAAACTTAAGGGCGTGCTTTATTGTTTGGATGTCCTTTGGAACAAGTCTTGCATCTAAGGCAAAAGTTATAGAACATCTCATAAATTAAGACACAATGAGGCAGTGTCAAGTCTTACTCGTGGGGAATAACTTATTGTTTAGAAATTCTTGAGCTAAGTCTTGCCTTTAAGGCAAGAGTTATAGAGTATCTCATAAATTAAGACACAATGAAGTAGTGTTAACTCTTGCCCATGAGACGTAACTTATTTTTTGGGAGGCCCTGGGGATAAGTCTTGCCTCTAAGGCAAACGTTATTGAGCATCTCATAGATCAAGACACAATGTCGTAGTGTCAACTCTTGCTCACGGGGCGTAACTTATTATTTGGAAGTCCTTGGGCTAAGTCTTGCCTCTCAGGCAAGCGTTATAGAGCATCTAATAAATCAAGCACAATGTGGTAGTGTCAACTCTTGCCCATGGGGCATTAATTGTTGTTTGAAAGTCCTTGGGCTAAGTCTTGTCTCTAAGGCAAGAGTTATAGAATATCTCATAAATCAAGACACAATGTGGTAGTGTCAACTGTTGCCCATGGGGCATAACTTGTTGTTTAAAAATCCTTGAGCTAAGTCTTGCGCTCTAAGGCAAGAGTTATAAAGTATCTCATAAATTAAGACATAATAAAGTAGTGTGAAATCTTGCCCATGGGGCGTAACTTATTTTTTTGAGAGCTCCTTGGGCTAAGTCTTGCCTCTAAGGCAAGCGTTATAGAATATCTCATAAATCAAGACACAATGTGGTAGTAGCAAGTCTTGCCCATGGGGCATTACTTGTTGTTTGAAAGTCCTTGGGCTATGTCTTTCCTCTAAGGCAAGCATTATAGAGCATCTTATAAATAAAGACATAATGTGGTAGTGTCAACTCTTGTCTATGGGGCATAACTTGTTGATTGGAGATCTTTGAGCTAAGTCTTGCCTCTAAGACAAGAGTTATAGAGTATCTCATAAATTAAGACACAATGAAGTAGTGTGAACTCTTAGCCATGGGGCGTAACTTAGTTTTTTGGGAGGTCGTTGGGCTAATTCTTGCCTTTAAGACAAGCGTTATAGAGTATCTCATAAATCAAGACACAATGTGATAGTATCAACTCATGCCCATGGGGTGTAATTTGTTGTTTGTAAGTCCTTGAGCCAAGTCTTGCCTCTAATGCAAGAGTTATAGAACATCTCATTTTTTTTAAAAAAAAAAGTTGAGAAAAATGCCCCCAAAAAATTTTTAGAAAAAAGAAAAAACTAAAATTTAAAATCAAAGAAAATAAAAAATAGAAATTGAGAGGAGAAAATAAAAAAAATAAAAGAAAAAGTAAAGGTTGAGAAAAAAATGAAAAAAACGAAAAAAGTGAAGAAAAAAAAAGACAACAAAAAAATAAAAATAATAATAATGGTTGACAAAAATAAATAAAAAATTCAAAAATAAAAATAAAAAAGAGAAAAAAAAGAAAGAAAAAGAAGAAGTTGAGAGGAGAAAAGGAAAAGAATAATAGTTGAGAAAAAAGAAAAAATGAAAAAATAATAAAGGTTGAGAAAAAAGAGAAAAGAAAAAATAAAAATAAAATAATAAAATAAAAATAGAATTGAGAGGCAAATGAACATGAAAAGTTGTTTAAATACATTTGAGGTATAGAGGGACAAAAAAGTAGTTGTTCAATAGATAAAAAGGAAGGAATACTATTTTTAGAAGACCTTTCTTATGGGGGATAAAATACAAAGCCACTCTCTTTGGGGGTCATTTGTGTAGTTGTTCCATAAAAGTTGAGATCTGGGGCCCTTTTTGGACCACTTGAAAGCTGTCCATATTTTGGACTTGAACTTCATGGACTTTGGTCCATTTTCCATTGGTATATCTGCTATGTATACTGCTTGTATTTCAGTCGTATACTTTGTATTTTTGACTCCCAAGAGTTGTTTATCAGCTGCCTTTTTCTATATACACTAGATGAGTGACGCCCGTGCTGCGAACTGACCCTATTATTTGAACAAAAATAATACTTTAATATTTATGATTTTTTGTTACAATCTTAACCAGATAAATGATGCATAAATGAAGCTTGATTAATACTAAAGCTCCATTATGCAGACTGGCACCTCTGCATTTGGCATGTCAACCAGAGGGAAATGTAGATTGCTATGAGTACAAGCAACCAATTATGTAATAATCTTTTTGTTGCTTTGAGCTTGTAAGAACATTTGACATGTATATGATGCTACTAAGGAATAAGTCACCGGTATTAATCATAAAGAAACGATTCCGACCTCTTTTGCTATCACTTCAATCTATCCTAAAGCTTTTAGGATCGGCGTTGTGAAGATATAGAGTGGTAAACACATGGTGTGGTTACTGTCAAGATGATCCAAGATCTTTGGAGATAAATCCTGACCATGTGATATTGTTTTGCATGATAGGATTGTCCATATAAAGTTTCTAATCCACTTGCCATTTCCATCTGCAGGTACGTATAAATCATCAGATAATTTAATGACTTTCTGAGATAATAACTATGAGTTGAGTGACTTTATGAATCATACTTGAGGTTAATTCATCGTTCAACAACCACTAATATAAATCATGATTATTGTTAAATACATTTTAATTCTTGTAAGTGAAATAGAACAGAAAAAGTACCAAAGTGCCATTGCCAAATTTCCGAAGGACAATACTGACTAAAGCATAAGCAGCAAGTTCGTTAGATCCAATATGACCAACAAATGGATGACTAATAATAGTTACTCCAAACGTCGAAAGCTTTGTAAACATGGATGGAGCAGCAATGTAACACCCCGGGTGTTTACGGTTGTCTTTCGTCCCGTTTCAAAGGCTTATGAGCCTAAATTTATAAGTTTTTATTGTAGCACTGTGCGTGACTCAGAAATATTTAATTTAAATTAAAATTTTATAAGAGAATATATTTTTATTGCTAATCCTAAAATATTTTAAATAATCATGGAAAACATCTTTAATTATGATAGATTTGTGTATGTATTTATTTTATAAGATCTTTATAATTTGTTAATATTTTAGTGGAGATATTAAAGCTAGCTATGTATGAAAATCATTATTATATTCTATAATGTTATTCAAAATGGGCATCCACCGCATTGTCACATATATATCAATTAACAATGTGTATATAATTGTTACTACCATGTAATGCTAATTATAGCTAATATGTGATATATGGTTAATGTGAGTAAAAGTTAGAAATAGATAAGAAGCAAATAAAGTGACCCCCACCTACGTGTCATTTTAAAAAGTGAGGAATCTGTTGGATATGAATACATATGTTTCTACAAAAGTTTCCATATTTGTGAACATGGACCACCACTTTCAAGTTTGTCCTTGTATTATCTTAGCTATTAAAGTTCTCTTCCTCTTTTCATCTCTCCATGTTCAACGTGAGTAATTCAATCAAGAATATTTTTGTGGATCTTCATCAAGCTATTGAGATAGAAACGCAGTTGAAATCGTCCCTAAGATTCATCCATGTCTCCTCATGTTTCCAGCTATTTGGGAAGATTCATCCATGTCTCCTCATGTTTCCAGCTATTTGGGGATTACTTTAAGGTGAAGTAAAGGAAAGAAATTATATGGTTTTTGAAGCTAATTAGGACGGTAATTGGTAAGCCGGGAGTTCCGATTTTATGTATTAAAAATGAATATGCTATGAGTTGAATTGCTGCGAGTTGAAGTGAACGCCTAAGCACAACTTCGGGGTTTCTTCGAGGAGCGAACATCAAGGTATGTAAAGACTACTCCTTTATTTTCTTGGCATGATCCCTTGATATTAGAGGTTTCAATTTTATCGTACTTTGGAAGAACTATTAGTAGAGCTTTGGGTTTGGAATGTTGTTGTATATTTCTTGTAGAGTTATTCTTCGGCATGAACTCGTAGTTTGAGTATCAGTTTCAGGTTAAGTCAGAAGTAGTAACTACATAGGTAATCTTGTTGATAGGATGACTTGGGACTAGAAGATCTTCTAATCTATAAAGAGTTAGAGAGCCTATTTTATATCAAATTAAAGGTCTTTGAGTCTAGTTTCCATAACATCAAACTGTTCATCCATATGACGTCTGAGTAGAATGTTACGACCATTTTTTACCATGGACTATCTGGCAAACTCGGATAGAGCCAAATTTCTTATAAAGTTGTGTTTTAACGTAGTTCTGATATAGCAGTGGTGGTGGGTCCTCCTAACAGCTTACCATTTTTGGATTTGAAGCTTTTATAAAGATAATCTCCCTCCCATGACCTTCCTTCGTAATCCCACGTTGTAGAATTATTTTTGTAGATTTTTGAGCCATACTGTGGTGTTTTGGATATCGTGGCTCCATGCAGCCCTTTTTATCATTAGGTTGGGTTATCATTATTGTATATCATTGTTGTTAAGATGTTGAAGGGACTAGTGGATTGGTGCGCTTCTTTTAGAGCTGCGTACGACATTTGTCGAATTAAATGGTGTGAAGTATACCCTGTTAGATTATCTCGGGAGCACGCTGCTCTTGTAAGGTATTGATAGCTTTGTCTTGTTGATATTAGTTGTTGATTTGGTAGGGCTTTATACCAACACCTTTGGGCCTTCAATTGAAAGGTTTGTTAAGGCCATCTTTCTTCTTGGTATATTCCTTTATAGCTCATAGCGTGATAAGGCTAGCTTACTATCGATAAATGACTTGTAGCCGTAGTTCTCCATGTTGGCTATTTGAGCAGATTACTACATCCTTGCTAGATCCCTTTTCCTTTATTAGAGACTGATCTCTATACGTGTCTTGGACTTGCTTACAGGTCGCATATAGTATATGTCCGCTTGTGTTTCTTTGGGCTATGTCACTTGTCGGTTTGCCATGAAATAGTATTGGTTACTAAAGATCGTAGAATCTATAGATAGTATATTATAAACGAGCTATTTATAGCCATAGTGGTTGATTGTGTTGGCTGCCAGAGTAGGTACATTTATCCATTTTGGGGACTCTTACTCTATAGATATTGACTTCGTGGTAGACACGACTTAGATTACTTGTATAGTCGCTTGTAGCATATGTTGTGGCTTTACTAATTTCATGTGGGGCTACATGTGGTTGTCATTTGGGTTATGTGCATTAGCGCGATTACCTTGCATGAGATCTAAAGTTTGGTATATATGTGACCTTTGGAGGAAGGGATTTATCTAGGTTGAACTCTTATCGTATAGTTCTTTGGTTCTAGTCGAGAATGATATTTGAGGCATAGATGATGCTCAACACGTAAGAAATATGATTGACTATAACTACTATAGACGTCGAGTCTAGTGTTCCACCTTAGAGTCATTCATAGAAATTCTAAATTCGCGTTATCCCGCTAGAAGTCGACGAAAAAGGTCTGCTAGGGATAGTCCCTTATTTTGACAAGTTTTGCTAAAGCTTATAGAACAACAAAGCTAGTTGTTGTAGCCGAATTACTCGTATCCTTAAGTGACTTAGTTGGCTACTTTACTTGATATAATCATCCCTCGTGGGATTCATATTTTATTAATAGAGACCCTGAGCTTAGATACGACTTAGAGATTTTTTGTATAGGTCGCTTATAACTATATTGCTTGTCTTTGGGCCATTTGATTGTTTGTTGTTGGCCTCAGGGATATTATAGTCATCTATAGAGATATGATTGGTGCCTTAGGGGCTATATGCATGTTGCCTAAGGGGCTATTAAGATGAGTTGAAGCCTATGCACTATTTCGACTGTCTACGGGGCTATAGTAAAGCCTAAGGGCTATTTTGACTGCCTAGGGGGCTATAATGAAGCATGTTCACTCACGAGCTATTATGTTTTCCTAAAGGGGCTATATTGAGGCTTATGTGCCAAAGAGTTGCCTTTAGGGCTAATATGAAGCCAATGGGCTGTTATGGTTACCTACGGGGTTATATTGAGGCATGTTCACTTACGGGCTACTTAATTGCCTAAGAGGGCTACATGTTGACGCCTACGGGGCTAAGTTTATGCCTAAGAGGGCCATAGGATGCCTATGGGGCAATCATGATATACAAAGTGCCTATGGGCTACAGAGACATAAAATTTTTCTTTGGGGCTATGTGTAGAACGCCTGAGGGGTTATTGAGATGTAATGACTGCCTACGAGTCTTGGGGACTACCGATAGGGGTATATAGACTGAATTGGCACCTTCCGAGCTTATGGGGTCCCTGGTAGGTGGTCTTGTTTGCTGTTTGTACCTGCCGTGCTTATGGGGGCTGGTTAGGTTATTTTTTTACTATTACTGAATGATTTTTGTCAAGAGTAGTTAGGCTATATTAAGACGATTATTGATCTCCTTCCCCGAGTAATTCATTATTCAATGATATTAGTTAGCTCAATTCGAGAGATGGATTGCTCAGTCAATTATGGTTTGTAAAGTTTAAGTCGAGAACAGGCTAGTACAGTCTGGATAAACTTTGGCTCCTACTTGAGTATTTACAATACCTATGATATCAATCTCAACTATTTATTGATTAAGGAGCAGGTAAGTACGCTCAGATTATCTTTGAATCTCCTAGCTGCTTACTTATAATGTTTATGACGTTAACTTCAGTCTCAACTTTCAATTTCCTTACATGCTTGGTGCATTATTTTGTACTGACATCCCATTTTTTATGGGGTGCTTCATTCATGCCTGCAGATCTTGAGCAGCGATCAGACAGACCTGCTGAGTAGCATAGCTAAATTTCCACGGATTGGTCGACTTTTTTTCTTCCAGGAGTCACTAGATTATTAGAGGTTTGCCTGTTTTACTGTTTATAGATTTTGGGTAGGCCGGGGCCTTATCCCTCCAAGTATTCTATTCATAGAGGCATGCAGACTAGTCTTTTGGGTTATATAGCTACGTGTTAGCCAGTCAGGCGTTGTCGTGGTTGTCGATAGTTTAGCAACTTTTAGGCCTAACTAATATTGTATATTCCTATTTCCAGTTTTTGTATAGATATTATTGTAGCCTCGACGGCTCAAATAGAACTTGCATGCTATTTGTTTATTGCTTTATATTAATAGTGGGGCTTCAATTGAAAGGTTTGTTAAGGCCATTATTCTTCTTGGCATGTTCCTTTATAGCTCATAGCGTGATTAGGCTAGCTTACTATCGATAAATTACTTGTAGCCGTAGTTATCCATGTTGGCTATTTGATTAGATTACTACATCCTTGCTAGATCCCTTTTCCTTCTATAGAGACCGATCTCTAGACGTGTCTTGGACTTGCTTACAGGTCGCATATAGTATATGTCCGCTTGTGTTACTTTGGGCTATGTCACTTGTCGGTTTGCCTTCTATGAAATAGAACTGGTTACTAAAGATTGTAGAATCTATAGGTAATATATTATTGACGATCTATTTATATCCATAATGGTTGATTGTGTTGGCTGCCAGAGTAGGTAAATTTATCCCTTTTGGGGACTCTTACGCTATAGATTGTGACTTCGTGCTAGACACGACTTAAATTACTTGTATGGTTGCTTGTAGCATATGTTTTGGCTTTACTAATTGCCTGCGGGGCTACATGTGGTTGCCTCTGGGGTTATGTGCATTAGCGCGAATACCTTGCACGAGATCTAAAGTTTGGTATATATGTGACCCTTGGGGAAAGGAATTGTCTAAGTTGAATTCTTATCGTATAGTTCTTTGGGTCTAGTCGACAATGATATTTGATGCATAGACGATGCTCAGCACGTAAGAAATGTGAATGACTATAACTTCTATAGACTTCGAGTCTAGTGTGCCACCTTAGAGTCATGCATAGGAATTCTGAATTCGCATTATCCCACTAGAAGTCGATGAAAAAGGTGTGCTAGGGCTAGTCCCTTCTTTCGATAAGTTTTCCTAAAGCTTATGAAACATAAAAGCTAGTTGTTGTAGCCGAATTACTTGTAGCCTTATAAGACTTAGTTGGCTACTTGACTTGATAGAGTTATCCCTCGTGGGATTCATATTTTATTAATAGCGACCCCGAGCTTAGATACGACTTAGAAATTATTCGTATAGGTAGGAAACGTGAGCTATCGTGTGTTCATACTCCGCTGCAGAATGGGGTGTCCGAAAGAAAACACCGACATATAGTTATAGTTGAAATGGCTTTGAATTTGATGATAAATAATGGACAAAGCATCTACGGGTGGAAGCATTCACTACTGCAGTGTATTTAATCAATAGATTTGCATTTTCTCTTATCAACATGCAATCTCCCTTTTCTTCTCGCTTGTAACTATATTACTTGTCTTTGGGCCATTTGATTGTTTGTTGTTGGCCTCAGGGATATTATAGTTAGCTATAGAGATATAATTGGTGCCTTAGGGGCTCTATGCATGTTGCTTAAGGGGATATTAAGATGATTTTAAGACTACACACTATTCCAACTGACTACGGGAGTAAAGCCTATGGGATATTTTGACTGCCTCAGGGGCTATAATGAAGCATGTTCACTCACAGGCTTTTATGTTTGCCTAAAGGGACTATATTGAGGCTTGTGTGCCAAAGAATTGCCTTAGGGGCTAATATGAAGCCAATGGGCTATTATGGTTACCTACGGGGTTATATTGAGGCATGTTCACTTACGGGCTACTTAATTGCCTAAGAGGGCTACATGTTGAGGCCTACGGGGCTTTGTTTATGCCTAAGAGGGACATAGGATGCCTATGGGGAAATAATGATATACAAAGTGCCTAATGGGCTACTGAGACATAACAATCTCCTTCGGGGCTATGTGTAGAACGCCTGAGGGGTTATTGATATGTAATGACTGCCTACAGGGCTATGGGACTACCGATAGGGGTATATAGACTGAATTGGCACCTATCGAACTTATGGGGGCCCGAGTAGGTGGTCTTGTTTGTTGTTTCTACCTGTCGTGCTTATGGGGCTCGGTTAGGTTATTGTTTGACTATTACTGAATGATTTGTGTCATGAGTAGTTAGGCTATATTATGACGATTATTGATCTCCTTCCCTGAGTACTGCATTATTCAATGATATTAGTTAGCTCAATTCGAGAGATAGATTGCTCAGTCAGTTATGGTTTGTAAGGTTTATGTTGAGAATAAGCTAGTACGTTCTGGATAACCTTTGGATCCTACTTGAGTATTTACAATACCTACGATATCAATGTCAACTATGTATAGATTCAAGAGCAGGTATGTACACTTAGATTATCTTTGAATCTCCTAGCTGATAACTTATAATGTTTATGACGTTAACTTCAGTTTGAGCTTTCAATTGCCTTATATGCTTGGTACATTATTTCGTACTGACGCCCAATTTCCTGGGGGGCGCTACATTCATTCCTACAGATCTTGAGCAACTATCAGATAGACCTGCTGAGTAGCACAACTGAGTTTCAACGAATTGATCGACTTCTTTTCTTCCAGGAATCACCAGAGTATTAGAGGTTTTCCTGTTTTACTATTTATAGATTTTGGGTAGGCTGGGGCCTTGTCCCGCCAAGTATTCTATTCATAGAGGCTTGCTGCTAGTCTTTTGGGGTGTATAGGTACGTGTTAGCTAGTCAAGCCTTGTCGTCGTTGTCAATAGTTTAGCGACTTGTGGGTCTAGATTATATTGTATATTCCTATTTTCAGTTTTTCTATAGATATTACAATGGCATCGACGGCCCAAATAGGACTTGCATGTTATTTATTTATTGCTTTATATTAACAGTGGGGAGTAGTTGTCCTCTTTGTAGAGCTGTTGACAAGGGCCTTGCCGGCCAATGGCTTATTTTTAAGTTGAGATATACTTGTTTGTTTTCTTAACTGCGTGTGGCTGCTCTGCGCTATTGAAAATGGTTCAGCAGGGTCGGCTCGGGCCAAAGTTTTGGCATCACGTGCCAGTTGCGCCCCTCGAGTTTGGGGAGTGACAAGTAATTACCCACATTTTCTTTGTCTCGTTCCATAACTTGTCCTTGAAATTCAGTTCTACATCACCTTCCTCTGCAGCTTGCACTTCACCCAACAACTTCTCACTGATATCAACTTTCATTTCTGCATAAATACTCTAATGCAGAAAAATAGTCCATAAAAATCCAATCTTTGCAGACTGAAATAGTACTTAAGCAGTGAATATAAACAAAATGGAGTAACTTTTTAATAAAAAAAGTGAAATAAATATCAATAAATCTGTTAAAGACCAGTAAGTATGGTATGCTAGTATCATCTGTCTTTGACAATATACAGTTTAAGGAATGCAATTGGATTGTGAATTTGAAATCCTTTCAAATGTGATTTATTAAAAAGTTTAAAACTTTATATATTAGACATTTAAAACTTTCCAAGAATGAATCTCCATTAATCATATGAGATTTAAGTTCAGGTGAAATTGACATGTAATTAGGCTACTTTTCATAGCAGCACAATGAATAAAGATTGAAAGTTGCAACATCTTCTAATGAGGTCAAGGAAAAAGAAAACAAAATCAACAGGAGAAAGAACTTTACACAATGTTGGCCAGTACAAGTGAAAATAATAGCTAAAGAACTGAAGACCCATTCATCAATAGAAGGCATAGAAAAGCAAAGTTAAAGGGCATACGCTCCAACTAAATGCAAGTACAAGACACTGGCAGCAGGGAACTATGATGAGAAGACAACTTAATTGTATTACAATGCACCTATTCTAGCAGACTTTTGACTTCATAATGAACAATTTCCAACTTGATAGAAAATAGCAGCAGATATTGAAAGTACAACCAACGAACATATGTATAATCAAATAGCCCAATAATCTAACCAATTAAACTTACGTCTCCTAAAAACATCGATTCAAGTATTCAATGCAACCAATAGAATGAGTGATTATACCATTGTAAGTTCTGGAAAAAACAAATAGTATCTCATGCCAATTCAAATCTGAGCTTTCTTCTTTGAAGCACTATTTGAGGCTATCATAACCTGAAGAAAAAATATAATAAATCAGAAACACTTTCAGGATCACTCTTCAAAAAAAATAAAAATACCTAAGAATTCCACTAATGCTCTAAATATCGGGTATGGTTGTTACTGTCTTGCTCTGCCCCACTTTCACTAGCCCTTTTCGAAAAAACAACCTTGATCATTCATTCTCCGATGACAAATCTAGACAATTGAGAAGACATTCAGGTGAGAAATTGTAGCAAAAGTTCTTAAGTCTCCAAACATGCAGAACGACACCAATTCTATTAGCAACTTCCAGATTTACCGAATACAGACAAAGAATAAATCATTGACATATCAGAAATGGTCAAACACTCTGAAAAATCCTCATTTTCCTCTGATTGCCTCAAGTCTTTTAAGCTGAAAATGAACTGGATTTCCATCAAAAGTGCTTTTGGATCTGAATCCCGAAAAATACACAATGACCTAATTGAAATTAAAGCTCAAATCTGTGTAAAATGGGGCAAAAAGAAGACAACAACGATATGACTGCAAAATGATCTGGTTGCAAATTTCAGATTTGCCCCGCAAAGATGTGAGTTTGATTTGCTTAGTGCCCCAATTTTCAGCCCAAATAAGCAATGTCATCATTGCCTCTTTTGAAATATGGAATCTTTTCCATGGAGAACACAGATGAGAGTTTTAACTAAAGAAAACAAAGAAGAAGAATATAAGAAGTAAGGAGATCGAGAGCAATCAAAGAGATGACTCCAGATGCACAAATAATGAGGTGAGGTTCCCATACCACCACAAATAGTACATGGTATACAAAGAAAAAATAAATACCTCAGCATAAACTACCAAGATAAGCAAAATAATAATAAATACATTAGCATAAAATACAGGGAAAGGAAAATCAAACAAAAAAGGACCCAATAGTTACAGAAATCAGCAGACAGAGATCAACACATAACAAATCAAGCGGTTACCTAAGTAGCATCAAAAAAATTCACAACAGAGGACGAAGATAGCAGAAAAACAAATAGGCAAAAACCAAATCAAAGAAGAACGGAGCAACATTTTAGATAAGTATTTAGGTGAGTACAACATCTGTGAAAATAATGTGCCGCATACATAGGCCTTTTATTGAAACAGGGAAAAAACCAAGACACCTAAAATGACCAGCTTACCCTTAGTAGGTAAGCTGGCATGACAACTGAGAGGAGCTTGATGGCTCTTCACTATGTATTAATGTATAGCTGTTGCTTTTCAGTGTATATTCTTAGTATGTATATCAATCTTTTAGCGGACTTGATTGGGCCTCGATTTGAAGAAAGCTTGTTGGTCTTTCACAGCCCAACATAAATGATAAGTGGGACAATGAAGAGTCCATTATGGACTCACAATAGATCACATGCATAAGAAAATAAAGAAATTAATACTTATTCATACAATAAAATATCGACTTGAAAATGCAAGGTAACAAACTCAATTATCCAACAGAGAGAATTTTATACATTATGTTGTCATGAGTTAAAAGGAAAATTATCAATCAACTGCTAAGCCAAGAAGCTCCAGGTTTTGTAATTATCATGGATCATGAGACATTTCATATTCAACATGGAAGTAAAGTCTCTTCACATAAACTACCTTAAATATCATAATTTAGTTCAAATATCAACTCAAGAATAAAGAAAAAGATGGGAAGGAAGAATCATTCTTTTAAAGAGCTGTAATGACCCTCTAGGTTATTTTCTTATTTTTCATGCTTTTTCTGCGTTTTGAGCTTTTCCACAGTGGCTACATGTTATTTATTAATTGCCAGGATTTATAATTTGGTTCTCAGGCAGTTCATTTGTGTTTTAGGCCCATTTCCCTATTTTAAAATTCTTAAAGCTTGTAGAGTTGACTTTGTTTATCATTCCAAGACGATGGCCTCGGATTGAAATTTCGTCAGCGTTGTTAGCTTCAAAATTTTGACTTTGGGCTAATTAGACTTTGGTTCGGGGTCCTGAGTATTCCGAACTCATTTTGGGCTATAGGGTTCCTTTTGGCTAAAAGTTGATTTTTGGGCGTGCAGCCCACATTTCTTCAAAACGATCTCCGTTGGGAATTTCTTTGATTTTGTTGAGTCTGAATGCCATTTTTGGTAGATTATCATAGTTTGTTTACATTTGTGGGACGTCGAATGAATCTCGAGGGTCTATTCGAGGCATTTCAAGGAGGGGAAAATTGCTGGTTTGCTGCCACTGTTGCAGCACTACCCAACCCTTCGTCTATGTAAGGGGTGGGCTTCATGTGTGCAGAAAAGGCACTGAGCATCGCCTCCCTTTGTCCTTCACCTATGCATGCCTGTGTGCCTGCAGAAGGGGCACCGAGCATTGCCTCCCCTTGCCCTTCATGTGCGTGAGGGTCAGGATGCCTACGTGAGGCCGTGTGCACGGTGGCCTGTCCGCATACGCAAAGGCTTGTGCCTACAACTATATATATGATCAACTTTGTTTTCTTTTCCCAAACTCCAAATTCTTCCATTGTTTTTGAGATCCTAAAGCTGGTTCAAAGCTTCTTTTTAATCCCTCATTGTTCTTGTAAGTTCACCATAGTTACCCCGCTCCTTTCTCCTTTATTTAATTCTTGTTATCTTTGTTTAATTCAGTTTAATTCCTTGTTAAAATCTCTTGATCAAGTGGACTTCGGGGCTATTTTGGGCCCTGAAACGAGTCTTGTTTGCACTCAAATTTTGAGAATGGATTTATTAACTCGCTCCAAACATAATTGAAAATTTTGTTTTCTATTATGTTGCACGACCCCAAGGGTCATTTTCTGACCCAATTTCGAGTCTGAAATTTTCTATAGTAGCATGGGTGTTGTTTTTAATGTCTTGACGTGTAGATTGTATTTGTGATAGTCTGGCAGCATTCCGAGGCTATCTTGAGGGGAAGGCACATGATTAATAGCTCATTTTTGAAGTTCATCCCCGAGGTATGTTACAGTTTCCTTCTTTTAGATTTGGCTTAGTTAGATTTTATATTTTATAGGTTACTTGAACGTTAGGGTAGGTTTTAGATTAGATCAAAGCTTGAATTTTATTTTCTGCTTAAATTGGCCATTTTCGAGACCGTAGAGTAGGTTGATTCATGTTTACCCTTAGTTTAGGAGCTCGTAGCGTTGCCGTGATTAGACTAGAATCCTTCGACTATTGTAAGGAGGTTTTAGAGGTAGAGTAGGTACTTTTACTTGTTTTTGTGTTTATTTCTGTTCTACCATTTATATTTACCATTATTGTGTAACTATGAGCCTGAGGCCAAATCTTTGGACTAGACAAAGTCCGAGGTAAGTACCTTGTTTAGAGGGCACCCTTGCCCTATCTTTGGTGTATATTTCTCCATTTACTTGGGTGTTGTACTGCATATTGTCACGACCCGATTTCTCAGTCATGATAGCACCTACAACCCCCTAATAGGCGAACCAATCCCCGTAGCACGAAATAGTTAGTAATGGGCTACTAGCTAACAGATAAGTAGAAGAATAGTGTACATAGCGGAAGAAAGGGAACACGATGAAGAAATAAGCAATACGACGATAAAAGAAGCTAAACCAACCCAAGAACTTGAATCGTACTATATAAGAGCCGAAACTACATATAATGAGTACAAACGGGATCCAAAATAATATATACAATATGTCTCCGAGTAGTAAGTGTGTACATAATACAAAAGATAAACTAAAGTCGAGCCCTGGGTGCCAAGAGCTCACCCTCAGTCAGGGATGGTCCAAAATCTCCAAGCACGAGAATCCATAAGCTAACGACGATGGCCTACACTAGGATCTGCACCAGAAGATGCAGAGTGTAGTATGAGGACCAAATGCGAAGAAAAAGGTACCCAGTAGGTATCATAGGCCGACTGGGCACATATAAGATAAAAGAGTAGTAACAGGAAGAGTAGAAGCAAATAGTCACAAAATCAATGAAGAAGTACACGATAACTTGCCCAGCAGGAAGACAACAGAATACAACATACAAGTCTAGCAAGTAGATTATATATACACAACAGGCATATGTGAAAGTAAGAAATGACGCACCTGGGGTCCTCGCAATAACAACATATATAAGAAGTTTAGTAGTGGGTGGTATACCGGTAACCTCAAGTATAAGGGAAGGGAGAAGAAGAATAAAGATAGTCATGCTCGAAAAAAAGATTCAATAACCAAACTAAGCATACAAATCTCAATTCAGGAAACTAACAATCTCTCAGTATCCAACCTCATATACAACTATGACAGGGGAATCATATCACGATAGGGTAACACAGAGTCTACCTACAGTCCCCTTGCCGCCCATACAATCGAGGAACACAAACAAGTGAAAACAAAACTCTCTGTCTACCCATACAGCCGGAGCGTACACTCAGCAAACAACATACAAGGGTGGAGCCTCAAACAATGAATGACATGATGCATGATGTTCTCTGGGTGGAACAGTAACTCTGTATGTACCTCCTCTGGTGCCGAACGGGACCAGCAGGTAGGTTTCATGGAAGGACTCTACCCGTATACCTCTAATCCACCATATACCCTTCCTCCAGCACACAAAGGCCAAGGCCCCTAGTCCAGAACGACAAGGTCCATGGAGGTCTCGGACCCCATAATATCTCAATCTCGAAAACATCATCTGGAGTGGGTCCTGATCCAAGCTAGTGGCTCAAATATCTAACATGCATGCCCAGACTCTATCCAGGTGTAAAACAGTAGAATACATCTCAAAAACCCCATCAAAGGTTCCCAGACATAAATGGGTCTAAAACAATAGTAAAACATCTCTGTTGCTCGGTCCGACCGAGTCTAATATCATCTCAAATCAGTAAGAAAACCCAACTAGCACTACGGCCCTACTGAGTCTAGTAATAGTAGTAAAAGTGTGATAGAAACCATAATTTAACTCTTTTACCCCAAGAAGATCCACAAGTCAAGTCCAAACCATTTCAGAGTCATTTCTATTGAAAACGGGCCCCCGAGGCCATGCAAGGTTTAGAAAATCTCTACAAGTGGGCCCGAAGCCAAAACCATAGTAAAATATGGTAAAAATCCTTTTTATATGCATGTAAATGACATGATGAATCACAGACAGCAGCCCAATGGCTCACAACCAACCTATCGGCCCTGCACAGGCTCCAATCACTCTACAACATAGACAACCAGCCCAAAGTTGTGATAACGATGTCCGAGACTTATGGACACCCCCGAATAGCCCACCATATATAGACCAGAGTCAAATCAAGTCCATTTAGGACCACAAGGGTAATAATACCAATCTACGAAGAATACTACACACAAAGGAGGAAAGAAACGAGGCAAACATGGAAAAGCGGTCAAGGTCTGTGGTGCCAAGCTAATAACCCAACCCAAGGATTCCAATTAGTACAGTTTTATCCGATATATGCGAAGTCTAGGGAGTTTAGACTGTAACCTACCTGTTGTCCGGTGAAAAGCTGCTGGAACGACGATGTCCGAGCCCGAACTGCTCCAAGAAGATCCGAATGATAATCAAACTATCATAAACACAAATAACATATTACAACGGAACTAATGATACCCATACTGCTATAACCATAGTTGGGTAAAAATTCAGGTCACCGGCAGGCCCATGGGCCCTGCAACCCACGGTCGGAAATGAAAAAGTATCGAATAATCACAATGATCATAAGAGTGCATGCCCCAAGAATTGGAAAATTTGGGTATGAGTTCCGGGCTAAAACAACCTGCCCAAGCCGAAATTTAAGAATGAAATTTTAAGAACTAAAACCAGAAAATTGGGCTAGAATTACCTACCCCAACGAGAGAATTTACGCCAACCTAGTGAGATCCACGAAACCAACAAACATGCAATCACAATGGGCAGCTTCTACAAACAATTTTCGAGCTTTGAGAAAAGGGCAACAATGGTGAGAGTTTAAAGAATGAAAAATCAGAATTTTAGTAATAAACGGATTAAATGGCGGGAAATGACCACGATGCAATGGTGAAATAATCCCATGTATTTGGTGGTTAAAAGTGGAGCAAGGTGGAGTTTAGAGGCTGATATTAATGGATGAAATAAGTTATGTTTTAAAAATGAGGAGAGAAGAAGAAAGAGCAACTTAAAGCTGCCAGGAATGCCTATGCGGACGCGGCAAGGCGACCGCCTATGCGGCCATGCTAACACGGGCAACCGGTGCGCATCCGAAGGCCAAGTGCTGCCAGCCCAATCACTTGCCTTGCGTGAACGCGTCCTGACTACCGCGTACGCGGGCCTGCAGACGCGGCCATAGGAGTTCCTAGGCAAAGGTTTGGCAAACGGGCTGCTGGCATATGCCTTGCATGAATGTGGTCAGGCCACCGCGTAGGCGAAGTTTATGCGGGTGCCATGACAGCACCAACTGCCAACAGCCAAAACCAACACGAAAATTTCTCCAACGGGCCCTCGGGAACACATCTGGGCTCCCGCAAATGCAAACGAGCAGAGCTATTTTACTAAAAATGGCATTTTGGACTCAACAGAATCAACGAAAATCTCAATGGAGGTCAATAGTACAAAAAGTGGGCCCCATGCCCAAGAACCAATTTAGGCCAATCTTTCCAAAACGAAAAACCATGGCCTAACATGAGTTTGAAAGCCTCGAGACCCAAAACAAAGGTCCCTGTAGCCCAAAGTCGACATTTCAGAGCTAACAATGCTGTCAAATTTCCATCTGAGACAGTCTTCTCCAAATATTGACCAAAGTCAAAATTTCAAGTTCAACTTGGCTAAAACACAAAAACTAAGACAAAACTGAACTGAAAGCTCCTAGAACCTGACCAAGGGTCCATATACACCAAAATCTATGCTCCGGAGCTAACAGAAGTGTCAGAATTCGATTTCGAGCATGTTTACCAAGAATGATGACCAAAGTCAATGATATCCTAAGTTAAAGCTCTAAAACAGGCAAACTGCCAAAATGACCAAATGAACAACTAGGGCACCAAACCACCAGTACCACAAAGTCATAAATGACTTAGGGCCACTACAGGAAAGCTTTAATAGTACAAAGAAGGCGTAAATGCAAAGATGATCAGAAGGGTCATCACAACATCCACTACTAAAAATGCTTTCATCCTCGAAAGTCAAGGGAAAGGAAGTACCTGAAGGCTTAAACAACTGCAGATACTGAGCTTGAAACTCACTCTTGGTCTCCCAAGTAGCCTCCTCAACAGGACAATGCCTCCACCAAACTTTTACAACCAGAATCTCCCTAGATCTTAATCTTCTGATATCTCTTGCCAGAATAGCAAATAAATCCTCAATAAAGGATAAACTCTCATCCAACTCAACCAAATTCCAATGCAACACATGAGACTCATCTGGAATATACTGACACAACATCGAGACATAGAAAACTGGATGCACAACTGAAAATATCAGAGTCAAAGCTAACATGTAGGCAACACTACCAACCCTCTGTAGAATCTCAAACAGTCCAATGAACTGGGGGCTAAGCTTTCCCTGCCGACCAAATCTCGTCACGCCCTTCATGGGAGATACTCGGAGAAAAACCAAGTCACTAATATTGAACTCCAAGGCACAAAGTGTACGATCAGCATAGCTATTCTGCCTACTCTGAGTTGCTCTAAGTCTATCCTAAATAACACGAACTCGGTCTAAGGAATCTCAAAGCAAGTCTGTACTCTATGTCTAGACTCTAACCCATCAAACCAACCAATCGGCGATCTGCAATGCTTACCATACAGAGCCTCAAAAGGTGCCATACCGATGCTCGAATGAAAGCTATTATTATAAGCAAACTCAGCCAATGACACAAACTGATCCCATGAACCTCCAAAGTCAAGGACACAGGCCCGAAGCATGTTTTCCAGGACCTAAATAGTCCTCTCAAGCTGGCCATCTATGTGAGGGTGGAAAGAAGTACTAAGTTGAACCTCTGTACCCAAATCTCACTGAATAGCCCTCCAAAACTGAGATTTGAACTGAGTGCCGCAGTGTGAAATGATAAAAGTTGGGACCCTGTGCAACTGGACAATCTCCCGAATGTAAATCTGAGCTAACCTCTCTGCATCATAAGAAGTCTGAACCGGTAAGAAGTATGTCGACTTAGTCAGCCTATCAACACTTACCCAAAGGGAGTTGAACCCTCGAGAAGTATAAGGCAAACCAACAACAAAGTCCATAGTAATCCCTTCCCACTTCAACTCAGGAATGGGAAGTCGCTGCATCAAACCACAAGGTATCATATGCTCGAACTTAACCTGCTGATAGTTCAAGAACTAAAATACAAACTCCGCTACATCCCACTTCATACCACTCCACCAGTAAAGCTGTCTCAAATCTCTATACATTTTTGCCGCGCTCGGATGAATAGAGTATATAGAACAATGGGCCTCGCGATGTATCAATTGAATCAATTCTCAAACTCTGAGACCACAAAGACGGCTGTCGAACCTCAGAATACCATTATAACCCAAAGTAGCCCAGTTGTCCTTACCTTGAACTACCTAATCACAAAGGTCACACAATATCTGATCCTCAAACTGTCGGCTCTGAATCTGATCAACTAGAGTAGAACAAACCTCAATACTGGCAAAAAATCTGCTAGGATCCAACAAGTCAAGCCTAACCAAATGGTTAGCCAAGGACTGGATGTCCAAGGCCAACGGTCTATTAGAAACTGAAAGTGAAGCTAGGCTGCCCATACTCACTGCCTTCCATCTCAAGGCATCCGCTACCATATTTGCCTTGCCCGGATGGTACATAATGGTGAAATCATAGTTCTTTAGTAGCTCAATCCATCTCCTCTGCCTCGAGTTCAGCTCTCGATGACTCATAATGTACTGAAGACTATGATGATCTATAAATATCTAATAGTGAACCCCATATAAGTAATGTCTCCAGATCTTGAGTGCAAAAACTACCACCGCCAACTCCAAATCATAGGTGGGGTAGTTGGGCTCTTGAACCTTCAGCTGCCTCAATGAATATGCGATCATATGACCCTGTTGCATCAGTAAACAACCAACACCAACCCCAGAAGCATCATAACATACCAAAAAACTCTGACCCTGAATCGACAAAGTTAACATAGGAGCTGAAGTCAACAAGGCCTTAAGCTTCTAAAAACTACCCTTGCACTGATCCAACCACTGGAATGGAAAATCCTTCCTAGTCATCATAGTCAAGGGTGGTGCTATGGAAGAAAACCCCTCTATGAACCGTCTGTAGTACCCTGCTAACCCAACGAAGTTACAGACCTCAGTAGGAGTAGTAGGTCTAGGCCAATCACGAACTGCTGAAATCTTACTCGGGTCCACTCTAATCCCATCCAGAGACACCACGTGCCCTAGGAATGTAACTGACTCTAGTAAGAACTCACCCTTTGAGAACTTGGCATAAAGCTGATGATCTCTCAAAGTTTGGAGTATAATTCTCAAGTTCTGCTCATGATCCTCTCTGCTCCATGAGTATATCAAGATGTCATCTATGAAGAATATCAAAAAGGAGTCCAAATACAGGCTAAGCACCCTGTGTATCAGATCCATAAAGGCTGCGGGTGCATTAGTCAACCCAAAGACATCATCGGGAACTCATAATAGCCATAACGTGTCCTGAATGCTGTCTTAGGGATGTCCTCTGCCCTAATCCTCAACTGGTGGTAGCCTGACCTCAAATCTATCTTCAAAAACATGACTGAACCCTCAAACTGATCAAACAAGTCATCTATGCATGGCATTGGATACCTATTCTTCGCAGTAACCCTATTCAGCTGCTGATAATCAATACACATCTGTATCGACCGATCCTTCTTCTTGACAAATAGAACAGGAGCACCCCAAAGTGACACACTCGATCTAATAAACCCCTTAGCTAACAAGTCTTGGAGCTTCTCCTTGATCTACCTCAACTCAGCTGGAGCAATACGGTAAGGAGAATGGAAATGGGCCTGGTGCCCGGCTCTAACTCAATAGCGAAATCAATATCTCTCTTGGGTGGAAAGCATGGCAGGTCGGTAGGGAACATATCCAGAAAGTCTCTAACCACAGGAACAGACTCAGGGAAAGAAGAGTCGGCAGTAGCATCTCAGACATATGCTAGATAAGCTAAACACCCACGAGAAATCAACCTCCTAGCTCAAAGATAAGAGATGATCCTAGATGGCGTGAGGCTGGCAAAACCCTGCCACATAACCGGGGATACACTGGGCACAACTATGGTAACGATTTTGGCATAGCACTCCAAAATCGTGCGGTGATTGGATAACCACTCCATGCCCAAAATCATGTCAAAATCTACCATATCAAGTACCAACATATCACTCCAAGTCTCCAAATAACCCACAGAAATCATGCAAGCCCTCACAATATGATAAAGAATCTCCTACTGGCATTGAAAAAGATACAAGCACTGATAATGGCTCACTAGTCAACCCCAAATAAGGCATAAAATAGGCAAATACATACGAACAAGTGGATCTAGAGTCAAATAATACAAAAGTTGGGCGATGGCAAAAAAAATCATATCGGTGATCACAACATCTGAGACCTCTGCCTCCGGCCTCCCAGGGACCACATAAAACTACCGATGACCACCACCCAATCGACTGCCATCCCTACCACCTATCCTACCTCGTGGGCCACCACCTCTACCCTGACCAGCACCTCCTCGAGCTGGTGGCTGAGCTGCGCAAATAAGATGAGCCAGCTGAGTGGTAGGATAAACTGTACCCTACTGGGGGAAATCTTTGACAAAGTGACCAACAACACCACAAGAATAACAAGCCCCTAACGACCTACTTGGTCAGAATGAACTAGCAGAATCCATGTGGCCACCCTGGCCTGATGCCCTAGAATCTGTACCTCTCGATGGATGACCATCGTAGTCCTGCTGGCTACTCTGACCCTGCTCATACTGGGAACCACGAGAAGACTGAAGGGAAGCCTAAACTGGTCGACTAGACTAACTCTGATGCCTCTGCGGCTGATAACATCGGCCTCACTGACCTGAACCCTACCACCATAATGTGAACCACTGTAACTCCCCTGATGTCAAGGACTTTTATCTCTGGCCCCGGTGTCATGACAAAGAGAATCCTCTACAGTACGAACATAGTCAGCAAAAGCCTGGAATAATTGACCACTAGAAACTAATATCTCTGCTAGCTCTCTAAACTACCTCCATAGCCCCTAAACATACCTATGGACTCTGTCAGACTCAATAGGCATAATTATAGCCCCAAATGGACCAAGATGACAGAAGCGGGTCTCATACTCCAAAACAGTCATAGTATCCTGAGTAAGTATAGTGAACTCCTCTCTCTGACGCTCTCTGTCGCTTTGTGGAAAGAACTTGGCCATAAAGGCCTCATAAAACTTGGACCAAGTCAACGGAGGCGATGATAATGGCCTGCAAGCAACCTGGGTCCTCCACCATAACTTAGCTGGGCAATTCAGCTGATATGTAGTGTAACCAATACCGTGAGTCTCTAGAAAACCTAGATGGTGCAACATCTCCTCACAGGTAGTAATGAAATCATGTGGATCCTGACCAGAAGTACCAGCAAACCTTGGAGGTGCCAATCTCAGAAACCTACCCAATGCCTTCTGCTCCATCTTTGTCATAGCTGGACGAGGAGCAAGAGGCTGTGCAACTAATGGGACCAGAATAACCTTGGCATGGGGAGCCGCAGTAGAAGGCTGCGCTCCTGAACTTGGTACACCCAGGGCTGCCCCCTGAGCATATATATGTGCTGCCTGAGAAGGACGCTCTCCAATAATACCAAGTAGCTGTAACAGTACACCACAAATATCTGAAGATTGAGCTGGGGCTGAAACTGGCACTGGAGCTGGTGGTACTTGGGCTGCCCCCTGGTCCACATGCTACTCGGGAGCAAACTGTGGCTCTTAATCATGCTTGGGCTCTATCTCAACTCTAGCGTCTCTAGTAGGTACCACTGCTCGGTGACGTCCTCGACCCCTACCTCTACAACCTTCCTTGCCTTTAGTTGGAGTTAGAGGATCATCTTTGTGTGACCCTCATGATCTTGTATGAACTATCTGCGGAAGAATAAATGAGAACAAGTGAGATTAAAAGAAACTCCCAAGGATTCTGCACGATACAGAAGCAAATAAAAGAGTCATATTTCCTAAGATGTCACTATAGCTTCCCAAAGATTGAGTATGGATGTCTCCTTCCCAATTCACAGGACTCTAGTAGACATTGGATCCTATACCAATAATGCTGGTGAACCTAGGCTCTGATACCAAGCTATCACGACCCAATTTGTTGGTCATGATGGCACCTACAACCCCCAGTAGGCGAGCTAATCCCCGTAGCCCAGAATGGTTAGTAATGGGCTACTAACTAACAAATAAGCAGAAGAATAGTTTAAATAGAGGAAGCAAGGGAATACGATGAAGAAATAAGCAACAGGACGATAAAAGAAGCTAAACCAACCTACGAACTGGTATCATAGTATATAAGAGTCGTAACTACATATAAGGAGTACAAACGGGATCCAAATAATATATACACTATGTATCTGAGTAGTAAGTGAGTACATAATACAAAAGATAAACTAAAGCTGATCCCCGGGTGCCAAGAGCTCACTCTTAGTCAGGGAGGGTCCAAAATCTTCAAATATGAGCGTCCACGAGTTAACGGTGGTGGCCCAAACTAGGATCTGCACCAAAAGATGCAGAGTGTAGTATGAGCACCAAATGCGAAACAAAAGGTACCCAGTAGGTATTATAGGCCGACTGGGCACATATAAGATAAAAGAACAGTAACATGCAGAGTAGAAGCAAATAGTCATAGAATCAATAAAGAAGTACACAGAAACTAGCCCAGTGGGAAGACAGAAGAATACAACATACAAGGCTAGCAAATAGAATATATATACACAATAGTCATTGGTGAAAGTAATAAATAACGCACCTGGGTGCTCGCAATAACAATATATATAAGAAGTTTAGAAGTAGGAAGTATACCGATAACCTTAAGTACAAGGGAAGGGAGAAGAAGAATAAAGATAATCATGCTCGGAAACAAGATTCAATAGCCAAACTAAGCATACAAATATCAAGTCAAGAAACTAACAATCTCTCAGTATCTAACCTCATATACAACTACGACAGGGGAATAATATCATGATAGGGTAATAAAGAGTGTATCTACAGTCCCCTGGCCGCCCATAAAACAGAGGAACGCAAACAAGTGAAAATAAAACCCTCCATCCACCCATACAATCAGAGCGTACACTTAGCAAACATAAAACAAGGGTGGAGCCTCAAACAATAAATGACATGATGCATGATGATCTCTGGGTGGAATAGTAACTCTGTATGTACCTCCTCCAGCACCGAACGGGCCCAGCAGGTAGGTTCCATGGAAGCACTCTAATCGTATACCTCTACTCTATCGTATATCCCTCCTTCGACACATGCAGCCCAAGGCCCCTAGTCCAGAACGACAAGGTCCATGGAGGTCCCGGACCCCATACTATATCTCAATCTCGAAAATATAATCTAGAGTGGGTCTGGATCCAAGCTAGTGGCTCAAATCTCTATCATGCTTGCCCAGACTATGTTCAGGTCTAAAACAATGAAATACGTCTCAAAAACCCCACAAAGGTTGCCCAGACATAATCGGATCTAAAATAGTAGTAAAACTTCTCTTCTGCTCAGTCTGACCAAGTCTAATATCATCTCAAGTCGGTAAGAAAACCCAACTAGCACTGCAGCCCGGTCGAGTCTAGTAATAGTAGTAAAACTGTAATAGAAACTATAATTTAACTCTTTTACCCCAAAAAGATCCACAAGTCAAGTCCAAACTATTTTCCTAGTCATTTCCATAAAAGACAGCCCCCTGAGGCCATGCAAGGTTTAGAAAATCACTACAAGTGGGCTCGAAGCCGAAAATATAGTAAAATATGGTAAAAGTAATTTTTATATGCATGGAAATGACATGATCAATCACAAATACCAGCCCAATGGATCACAACCAACCTATCGGCCCTGCACAAGCTTCAATCACTCAATAGCACATATTACTAGCCCAAAGTCATGATAAAGATGTTCGGGACTCATGGACACCCCCGAATAGACCACCATCTATGGTCTAGAGTCAAATCAAGGCCATACAGGACCACAAGGGTGATATTACCAATCTACAAAGAATACTACACATAATGGAGGAAATAAACAAGGCGAAAATGGAAAAGTGAACAAGGTCTGTGGTGCCAAGATAATAAACCAACCCAAGGATGCCAATTAGTATAATTTTATTCGATATATGCAAAGTCTAGGGAGTTTAGACCATAACCTACCTATCATCCGACGATAAGCTACTAAAATGATGATGTATGTGCCCGAACTGCTCCAAGAAGCTCCGAATGATAATCAAACTATCATAAACATAAATAACACACTAAAATGGAACTAATGATACCCATATTGCTCCGGGTCAAAATTCAGCTCACCAGCGGGCCCGTGGTCCTCACAACCTACGACCGAAAATGAAAGAGTATTGAATGATCACAATGATCATAAGAGGGCATGCCCCGAGTATTGGAGAATTTGGGCATGAGTTCTGGGCTAAAACAGCCTGCCCAAGCCGTAATTTAAGAATGGAATTTTAAGAACTATAATCGGAAAATAGGGCAAGAATTACGTACCACAACGAGAGAATTTATGCCAAGGTAGTCAGTTCCACGAAACCCACGAACATGCAATGACAAGTGGCAGCTTCTACAAATAATTTTCGAGCTTTGAGAAAAGGGCAATAATGGTGAGAGTTTAAAGAATGAAAAATCAGAATTTTAGTAATAAACTTACCGGATTAAATCACGGGAAATGACCATGATGCAATAGTGAAATCACCCCAGGAATTGGGTGGTCAAAAGTTGAGCAAGGTGGAGTTTAGAGGTTGATATCAGTGGAGGAAACAAGTTGTGTTTTAAAAATAAGGAGAGAAGAAGAAAGAGAAACTTAAAGCTGCCAGGCGTGCCTATGCAAACGCGGCCAGGCCACCACCTACGCGGGAATGCGAACGCGGGCAGCCGGTTCACAAGGGAAGGTTAAGCGCTATCCAGGACAGGTGCCTGCCTTGTGCAAACGCGACCAGACTACCGCATATGCGGGCCTGCAGACGCGGCCATAGGAGCGCCTAGGAGAAGGCTTGGCAGAGGGGTGGCTTGCATATGCCTTGCGTGAACATGGCGAAGCCACCGCGTAGGCAAATTCCATGTTGCTGCCATGATAGCACCAGCTTCCAATAGCCAAAACCAACATGGAAATTTCTACGATGGACCCTCGGGAACACATTTGTGGTCCCACAAATGCAAACGAGCATAGCTATTCGACTAAAAATGGCATTCTGGACTTAATAGAATCAACAAAAATGAGGTTGATAGTAGAAAAAGTGGTTCCCACGCCCAAGAACCAACTTAGGCCAATCTTTCCAAAATGGAACACCATGGCCTAAAATGAGTCCGGAAGCCTTGGGACCCAAACCAAAGGTCCTTTTAACCCAAAGTCGACATTCCAGAGCTAACAATGCTATCAGAATTTCCATCCGAGACCGTCTTCTCCGAATGTTGACCAAAGTAAAACTTTTAAGTTCAACTTGGCTAAAACACAAAAACCAAGATAAAACTGAATCGAAAGCTCCCAAAACCCAACAAAGGGTCCGTCTAGACCAAAATCTATGCTCTGGAGCTAACGGAACTATCAGAATTTGATTCTGAGTATGTTTATAAAGAATGTTAACCAAAGTCAATGATATCCTATGTTAAAGCTCAAAATCAGGCAAACAACCAAAGTGACCAAACAAATAACGAGGGCACTGAACCACCAGTCTCAGCAAGTCATAAATGACTTAGGGCCGCTACAGGAAAGCTCTAACAGTACAAAGATGGTGTAAATACGAAGATGACCGGAAGGGTCATCAGACATATATTCATTCTTACGAATAATATGGCATATAACTGGGTTTTCTAAGAAAGGATGGTTGATTTTTGAGTTAAAAAGAGGTTTTCACTGTTACTACTCATTTCAAACTTCTAAAAAGAATTTGTACTACTTCACTACTAATTTCGGATTTAAAAGCTAAGACACCTCCTTTTTTACTAATTTATGTTCGAGAAGAGCACTTTTACTAATTGCATGTGTGATGTACGATCCCAGACTCATATTTACTTATCTCACGTCTGATGTAAGATTCCAGACTCATGTTTACTTATTGCAGATCCAATGTAAGATTCTAGACTCATAATGCATCAGCCGCTTACTACACCGCATCAATCTCATGCTGCATTGCATTATATGTTGATTTATCCAGTTTTAAATGCCTATTTTCCTTATCACTATTATCTTCACCATCTGTTAGATCATGACACCTTTAATTGATAACTAGTTTTAGGTGGATCACTGTAGCTAGCTTACTTTCCTGTAGCTAATATTATATATTATCTTTCTGAGCTCGGCCGGCCTATGATTCCTACTGAGTACCCCATGTTTTGGTAGTCATACTACACTATACATCTTTTTTTGATGCAACGCCTAGTACGAGCCACTCTCATTGATCCTCCTATCATTCGTGGCCAGCTGTTGTTCGGATTATGGTAAGCTCCCGATGTTTGGAGACTTTTAATGCTTTCCATCTACTCTTCTGTCTATATTTTGTATTTTGGATAGACTAGTATAAATTGTACAACTTATTCTCGTACTTTAGATTCTCTTGTATTGGTGACACCAGGTGCGGGGTTAGTTCTTGTATAGGTTTGTCTTCTCGGTCACTTTGGGGATATTTTTGTATATTTATTACTGTTGGTATGTATCTATATTGTTAGGCCACTTCTTGTATGTTTCCCTTCCTCTTTTTGTTTTCTTGGGTTGGCTTGCCTACTAGGGGGTTATGTAGACGCCATCACGACCCAATTTTGGGTCGTGACAAGAGTAATGCTAGGCAGTAGACTATTTCTTTATGCTCTTAATAAACTTGATTAAACAACAACAATCCTCAGATATGACAATTTAATAAGGACTATCGTGGACATATTTAGCTTGATATTTAATATAAAGGGTCGCAAATTACCTAAAGATTAATAAGTGAATGGGAAAAAGAAAGGAACATTCAGACCCCAAACTTAATCTACCAATTAATGACAAGAAAGACCCCAATACTTTACAGGAATTTAATTTAAGAAGAAGCAAAACATTTTTTACAGTGAGATCAATTCAAATTTGCATGGCCATCAATTGATTGAAAGCACATCAAATGATAATGTGAGGATTTTGGACATAGGAGAACCTATGAGGAACCAAATGATTTCGTTCAAAGTTCCTCCTTGAGCTCGACTAATCCTAATAAACACAATACATCAAACAAACCATCATAACTCACACGGTTCCAAATAAATGAGACAAATTGCACACAATAACCAAAATAATAAATCATCCTTCCAGAAGGATTTTTGAGCTTCAAAGATCATGAATAAGACATAGGCATAGCACTAAATTTATCCTAATGGAGGCTTCACATGTCTCTCTCACATCATATTAACAATAAACTACTCCTAATTGATGAGCTCACAGGAAGAACAAAAAGTGCTATCAGGGACAAAAATTGAACATGATCAGGATAATGGTTTGTTATAGTTCAAGGACTGATTCATACTCACAACTTCTCATAGAACACAATAGGAATAACTCAGATAATCTTAAGAGACTAATGTCAGGTAGCCTAACGAGCTAGTAATTTCCTAAAGAAGACCATAAGCATATCTATTCATGACAAACAATTTTCAACAAGTAATCATGAAACCAAAGCTGGAATGGATTTAAAGAAAATGCAGGGAAAGATGATATTAAGCTATCAAAAGATTTTCTTATTATCCTAAAATCTCATATCTTGAAAGCAACTAAAGAAATACCTCAAAACCATGGTTCATGGACCTTGTATAGTATGGTAAACCATGAAAGTCCTAGAACATGATCCAAAATAGTTTCATCTATCAAATTAGAAGGCTACTTTGATCATTACTTTACAAAAAGGCTAAAGAAAACACAATTTTCAGACAATGGCAAGGAGATAACAATGAGATAATCAAGATGACATCAATGTGAACAATCACAGTAGGACCAAAATAAGGTGGTTTAATGATCTTGATAAGGTCCTTTGTGTTAAGAATCTGAATCTACCATTCCAGTTTTCAAACAAACATAAAAAAACTAACTACTACTCAATTTCATAATCAAACTTATGAAGACAAATTTATACAAAATCAAACACATAGAAAAAAGAGACAGTGTTGAGAGAATATTACCTTCTTTGGTGCAGCTTGCTGGGACGATGAGTTTCACCGGAGAACTTTGAGTTTCTGAAGAACTAGGGTTTCTCTGGTATCAACCACAAAAGGAAAGACCATACCAAATATCGTGAGATTTTAGAGAAGGAGCTTGTAGAAAACTTTTACCTAAATCTTAATTTCTCCTCTGATTTTCTTCACAATTTTTCTGACCTTAAACCCTTAAATTTTTGACTCTTGACTTTTCATACCAAAATTTTGACCTTTAATCAACTGAGAGGAGATGGGTTAATGTAGGAGGAGCTTGGGGATTGAATTTGAGAGGGAAATTCGCTTTGAATTCTTGGATAAGGATTTGGGAATTTTAATTTTGAAATCTAATTCCACTTGATGAAGACACGTACGTACTCTACAGTACAAAATCCATTATCAACTGGTGATTTTGAGAGAAATCCTCCATGATTTAAGGTAAATGAACATTGGAGATGCCACCTGGTGATTCTAGGACGTTCTAGAACATAGATACTGAGACATCTTCATACAATAGATGGGAACAAAGTGAGTAGGTAGAGCTATGATAAATTTTGGTGTCGTTTGAGAGGTGATGTTGCTGTGCTTCATCGAGTTTTGGTGAAAGATGAGGCTTCTGGGTATGGTTTCTGTGATATTAATGAAGAAGGAGAAGAGAAGGGGCGCGTAGGAGTTTTTGGGCGTTCTTTTGGGGTGTGAGGTGCATGAATAATGGGGGAGGATATTATTTATGAGTGCATGTACAATATGTGTTATATATCTGATGATGGAGTAAGGAATAAGGGGAAATGGGCTGGGCATTTGGGGTGATTTTGGGCTAGGGAATTAAAATGTTGGGCCAATAATTGGTTTTGAAATGGAGGGTTTAAAAGGATTTAAAGGATGGCCACATGTACAAAATGTGGCAAGATTTGATTTAAGGAATAACCAAAATTGGCTTGATTTAGAGGGTGGAAGTTCAATTAAACTTAGCCAAGCTAAATTAATAGAATGGCCAAATTAAATTAATCGGAACTAGATATGAGATGAATTCATCTTCAGAAATAACTATCTTAATAAAACTTAACCTATTTAAAATCAAAGAATTAATTATAAAATGAATTCTTGACTTTTAATCAATATAATTTTGAGAAAAAAAATAGAGCATTTTTTAATTCAAACACTATTTTTGTAATGACCCTTTTGTTTATTTTCGCGTTCGCACTTTCATTGTACTGTTAGAGCTTTCTTGTAGCGTCCCTAAGTCATTTATGACTTGCTGGGACTGGTGGTTCAGTGCCCTAGTCGTTCATTTGGTTGTTTTGGCCGTTTCCTTATTTTAGAGCTTTAACTTAGAATATCATTGACTTTAGTCAACATTCTTAGCTAACATGCTAGGAATAGAATTCTGACAGTTCTGTTAGTTTTGGAGAGTTGAGTTTGGTCTAGTTGAACCTTTAATCTAGGCATGAGAACTTCAGGTGAGGGTTTTGTGTTGCTTTCTCTGTTTCAGGCCATTTGGAGTTGAAAGTGGAACTTGGGTAAGATTTCGATAACTGGAGTGTCAGATTCAAAATCCGACGATCCCATCAGCTTCAAAATGTTAAGTTTGGGTTAGGTAGATGGTTAGTTTGGGTCTTGGGTATGCCGAGCATATTTTGAGTGTTTGATTGCTTGTTGTTTAGTGTTCACTTGGGTCAACATTTTTCTGAAACAACCTCGTATGGAAGTTTCATTGATTTCATTGAGTCCAGAACTTCGTTTCCACTCCGTTAGCACTATCAATTATTGAATACCGAGTTTTGATCGTGACCGAAATGCCCCGTAGAGTTCTAGAATTATTGCAGGTTTTTGGCTGTTGAAGGTGCACGCTTCAGGCCTTAATTGCGATCGTGAGCCTCTGCCCTCGCGATCGCAATAAAGCACCTGGTCCCTTGTTCTTCGCAATCGTGACGTCCCTTGACGCGACCGCGATGAGGCCTTCCCTCCTTTGTTCTTCTCAAATACGTGGCTAGTCCTCACGATCGTGATGGTCTAGCCAGCGTGGTCCTCGCGACCGCAAGTGGTCCATTGGCGATCGCGATGAAGGACTCTTGGGCAGTATATAAACTCCCAACTTCGTCTTCTTCACTCCAAATACGAATTCCCCATTGTTTTAAGCTCCAAACTCATCTAAACTCAGTATTGACTCAATTCTTGGTGTTGGGGCACAAATTTCTTGACCTTGATCGTTCTCCCATCGTTATTGATAAGTTTTATCCGCTTAAAATTCATTAAATTCACCTGCTTGATTCTTTAATTGTTCTTATAATTGGCTGGCTGGTTTGAGCCATTTTCCTGACTAAATCCTCTCTATAATCTGAGCATGCACATCTAGGGGTGTGGTGATCATTGTGTGCTCATCCAGTTTTGGTTTCAGGTTGCGGGGCCCATGGGCCCTTCGGTGACCAAGATTTCGACCCAACTTTTTTTTATAGCAATATGGGTGTCCTTAGTCTCGTTTTAATGTGTTATTCGTGATTTTGATAGTTTGATTATCACTTGGAGCTTCTCAGAGAGATTTAGCCTCGGATATCATCGTGCCAGCAGCTTATCATAATACGACAGGTAGGTTACGATTTAAACTCCCTAGACTTCGCATATATCGGATAAAATTGTACTAATTGGCATCCTTGGATTGGGATTTCTAGCTTGGCACCACAGACCTTGACCGCTTTTTCCATATTTTCCTCGTTTCTTTCCTTGGTTGTGTGTAGTACTCTTCGTAGCCTGATATTATCACCTTTGTGGTCCTGTGTGGCCTTGTTTGACTCTGGACCATAGATGGTGGGCTATTCGGGGGTGTCTATGAGTCCTGAACATCGTTATCATGATATTAGGCTGGCTATTTGTGCTATAGAGCAATTGGAGCCTGTGCAGGGTCGATAGGTTAATTATGAGCTGCTGGGCGGCTATTTGTGTTTAATCATGTCATCTCCATGCATATATAAGGGATTTTCACATAATTTACTACATTTTGGGCTTCGGGCCTACTAGTATTGATTTTATAAACTTTGCATGACCCCGGGGCCTATTTTCAACGGAAATGACTTGGAAATGATTTGGACTTGATTTGTGGATCTTCTTGGGGTAGAAAATTTAAGTATGGTTTCTATCATCAGTTTTTACTACTATTGCTAGACTCGGCAGGGTCGTAGTTCTAGATGGATTTTCTTAGTTAGTTGAGATGGTATTAAACTCGGTCGAACCGAGCATCAGAGATGTTTTACTACTGTTTTAGACATTGTTATGCCCGGGCACCCTTGGTGGAGTTTTTGAGACATTTTCCACTATTTTAGACCTGGACAGAGTCTGGGCATGCATGTTTGAGACTTAAGTCTCTAGCTTGGATCCGGACCTACTCCAAATGATATTTTCAAGATTGAAATATAGTATGGGGTTCGAGACCTCCATGGACCTTGTCGTTCTGGACCAGGGGCCTTGGGATGTGTGTGCCAGAGGAGGGGTATACGGTGGAGTAGAGGTATACGAGCAGTATCCTTCTATGAAACCTACCTGCTGGGCTCGTTCAGCACCGAAGGAGGTACATACATAGTTACTGCTCTACCCAGAGATCATCATGCATCATATCATTCATTGTTTGAGGCTCCACCCTTGTTTGTTATTTTTTGAGTTTACGCTCCAGTTGTATGGGAGGCCGGAGGGTTTGTTTTCACTTGTTTGCGTTCCTCAGTTGTATGGGAGGCCGGAGGAATATATGTAGACTCTTGCTACTCTATCAAGATATTATTCCATGACATGGTTGTATATGAGGTTGGATATTGAGAGATTGTTAGTGTCTTTGACTTGATGATTTGTATGCTTAGTTGGGTTATTAAATCTTGTTCCGAGCATGGCTATATTTACTCTTCTTCTCCTTCCATGTCTACCTGAAGTTACTGGTATACCGCGCATTTCTAAACTTCTTGTATATACTATTATTGCAAGTACCCCAGGTGCATCATTTCTTACTTTCACTTGTGCCTATTTTGTATATATCCTACTTTCTAGCCTTGTATATTGTAATCTGCTATTTTCCCTCTTGGCTAGTTTTTATGTACCTCTTCATTGATGTCAGTGACTATTTTCTTCTATTATGTCTGTTACTGCTCTTTTATCTTATATGTGCCCAGTCAGCCTATGATACCTATTGGGTACCTTTTTCTTCGCATTTGGTGCTCATACTACACTCTGCATCTTCTGGTGTAGATGTTAGTATGGGCCATCGCCGTTAGCTCATAGGAGACTCGTGCGAGGAGCTGTTTTTGAGATATTTCAGACTGAGGGTGAGCTCTTTGCGATCGGAGCTTAGCTTTTAGTTATATTTTGTATCATGTACTCTATTACTACTCAGAGACATCTGTATATATCATTTTGGATCCTTTGTACTCCTTATATGTAGTTCTAGCTCTATAATATGGTACCTGGTTTTGGGTATGGTTAGCTTCCACATTTACGTTATATATATTCTTGATGTTCACTTTCTTTACTTATTTCCCTTGTTTCCGCTATTTAATATGTTCTTCCGCTTATTTGTGAGCTAGTAGCCCATTACTGACCGTTCCAGGCTACGGGAATTAGTTTGCCTAATGGGGGGTTGTAGGTACCATCATGACCGAGAAATCAGGGCGTGATAGTTTTTTACCAAAAATAAATTTTAGAGTATTTCTTTAAATAAAAATTCATATAATTCCACATATTTGAATATAGAGATATATATTTTCACCTAAGAATGACATAACAGGTCTGCAACTAATTTCGAAATTCCCTAAATTTTATAAGACAATTATTTCAAAATTGTTTAAAAATAAAGAAGCTCAAAATTAATTCGGATTGTGGAGGGAAAAAATTAGGTGTCAACACCAACCTGTTATACCCTATTGTGACGACCCAGCTGAACCTGAATGGACACCATGACCTGAATACCCGGGGTGAGCACCTCATGAAGTCTAAACCAAGCCCTGGCTACTCTGACTACTCTGACCCTCTATATCTGTTGTGCCATCTGAACAGGCTGTCTTGGCTGGAAGTGCTGCTGATGCAGACCTTGGCCAAAAAAGCCTCTACTCCATGTTTGTGAACCACTATAACTACCCTGGTGGCAGGGCATCTTATCGCTTCCCCCTTAGGCCTCGCAAAGTACTCGCTCAATAGTATGGGCATGATCCACAATGTCTAATAAAGATTGGCCTGAGGCTACCATACCCTATGTATCTAAATGAAGTTGTAAGGTTAACCCTCTAACAAAACGATTCACCCTCTAATGCTCGGTAGGCAGAATTATAGTGGCATGCATAGACAACTTGTGAAAGCAGACCTCATACTCTAAAACAGTCATGGATCCCTGCTCCAACCTAGTGAATTCATCCATCAACCTTTCTTGCATGCTGCGTGGTACATACTTCTCCAAGAAAGCCTCGAAGAACTGAGCCCAAGACAAAGGAGGTGACCAAGATGGACTACAAGCAATATACGACCTCCACCACTGCTTGGCTGCACCATCTAGCTGGAAAATTGTATAATCTTCCCCATGTGACTCAACCAAGACGAGGTTATGTAATCTCTCCTGGCAGCTAACTAGAAATTCATAGGATTCCTCTCCCAGAGCACCTCAAAACCTTGGAGGACCTAGTCGAATGAACCTACCCAGCATCTTCTGCACCTCAGAAGACATAGTAGGCCTAGCTGGAATAGGCAAATCAACTGTAGGAATTGGAAACACCTCTAAATGGGGATCCATAGTAGCAGGTTGTGCTCCTAAACACTGTGCCACTGCATAGGCCAAAGTCTGAGCCTCATCCCTGATTTTTGAGCCAATCGGAGAACCTGGAAAAATCGCGGGTTGTGACATGCCTTCCAAAAACCCAAGAAGATAAACTAAAGTATCCTATAAGACTTGTGTAGCCATAAAACCTGCTGGATGCTGGGTTGGCCCCATGCCCTTCGACTCACACTGAACCTCCACTACCTCAATATCCTACTATGGTGATGGTACCCTAGTCTGGGCCCGAGCTAGTGTCACAACACATTTTTTACCTCTACTTTTAGGTCGACCTCTGCCCCATTACCTAACTGGGGTTCTAACTGCAGGCGCTAGGGCCTCATCCTCACCTATCATTGATCTCGTCCGAATTATCTGAGAAAGAGTGAAAAAAATAATATTTAGAAGTTGATAGAGGCAAGGACGCATGATAAGGAATCAAACAAGATTGATTTTTTCCTAAGAATGCACTATAGCCTCCAACAGATAGGATACAAACGTCATCAAACTGATCCACGAGACTCTACTAGACATTTTTCTGTTGTACTAGTAATATCGGTGAACTTAAAGCTCTGATAGCAGTCTATCACGACCCAAAGTGGGATATGATAGCGCCTACTAAAACCCCCAATAGGCAAGCCAATCCAAGGACATGATACTATAAATAATAATTTAAATAAGAAAATCAAAAAAACATAACAAGATATGGGCCAACAGTATAGATATATACAAACAGTACAAAATATACAAAAATGACCCTAAAGAGATCGGGAAACACGAAATATATATACAATAACCAAACCCGAGATCTGGTGTCACCGGTACAAGAGTGTCTAAGTACAGAAATAGCACTATACAAGAAGCTAATATCTACAATAGTACAAATTAAAAGAGAGACAATATGGATAAAAGGAAAGCCGTAAAGTCTCTGGGCGCCGGGGGCGTACCACGATCTGAACAAGAGCTGGTCTTAAATGAAAAGATAGTCACTTAGGGTGGATCATATTAGGTGCTACATCACAAAAGATGTAGAAATATAGTATGAGTACCAAAACATGGGGTACTCAACAGGCATCATAGGCTGACCAAGCTTAGAAAGATAATATACAATATAAGATACAATCTAGCTATGGAGATCCACCTAAATCTAGTTATCAACAGAAAAGAGGCATAATCTATTACTTTTTTTTTGATTTTTGATTTACAAATTTCTAAATAAAAAAAGTATTGATTGTGAAGATAATAATAATAAAAGCAATAAGCCACTCAAGTTCATACAATAGGATGCAATGCACCATCGGATAGTATGATGCAAATATGACCAATGCAGTAAAGTAAAAACATCGAATATGATTTGCTTGCTGCCCTGTAGGCTCCCCGAATCCTCTCGCATGCCGCCCTAGGACTCATCAATATATTCAATAAAAGTAAAACCCATATATGTGCTACTCGGCCCCCCAAAAATCATACCTCAGACACATCAACAGAAAGTAAACAGAGAATAGGTCTGCAAAAGTCCCTCGGACCTAGTACAAAAGTGGTAATTTTCTTTTTTCCCCAAAAATAGTGTAATAACCCATGAAATATGCCTCTGGAAATTGAAACCATAGTGAAAGTAGGGAATCCCAGCTTTCGATAAAAAAACATATTTTTTCAAAAGTACTGTACCATTAGCCATGTAGTTGGAAGTAACAGAATATGAGTGCCAACACAGAGAATACAAGCATATATTTATCTATCAAATAGAGCAAAACACCCTCCAAATAAGATGACTGACCTGGAAGTCCATCCAATCTAAGCTATGACCTCGGTCCCATAGTTACATAGTAACGTTAAATAAAATAAGGAAAAATAAACTGAAATGCAAAAATAATTATACTTAACTACTTTATTACGAATATTTCCACAAGCCTATACTAAGAATTCTAACCTAACAAGGCAAGGTTACAGCTCCCTAGGCCAAGGATAAACATGATAACTCTATTCTACTATCCCGAAATGGCCAAATATAGAGAAAAAAGGATTTAACCCTAATTCTAACCTAAACCTCACCCTAACTTTCAAGTAACTTATAAAATATAAAATCTGACTAAACTAGGTCTAAAAAGAAGTAAAATGTAACCTACCTCGGGGCCAAACTGCAAGCATGAACCATCAATCGTGTGCCTTCCCCTTCCAGATTGCCTCGGAATGCTTCCATGCTATAATAAACATAATTTAGGGGTCAAGATAATAAAAATGACACTTATATTGCTATATGAAATTTCAGTTCAAAAATTGACCCTCCGGGCCCGCTTAATGATGCCGAAAATAAGTGCGCATTTGGCCATGGAAAAGTTTTTCTTTTTTCCAAAGTTGAATTCCGAAAAAGGTCTTTAGCCATAAAATTTTGGAAAAAATCCCAGAATTCAACTTGAAGTTGAATTTCAGAATTTGAAATATAAGTAAAACTTGTTTTCACTCTCATTCTCCCACAAAAATTCAAAAACAACTCCAATTTATATTCATGGCCAAACACAACTCCAACTCAAATTCCAACTCCAACTCCAATTTGGTAGCTGGTTTTTATGGCTAAATGGGGCCTAAAATTCAAAATATTATTTGCAACACGTTTTTAAATCCATACCCAAAATTTGGACTTAAACAAAACTCATTTCATGGCCCAAAACTGCCCCAAGAGTCCACTTGATCAAGAGAATCAAACAGGGATTTTTAATGGAAAATGTGGGATATTAAGTTAAGAATCGATGGAAACTGATCGAAGGAACACAATAGACTGACCAGAAATAATAGAGATGGAGAAAGGCTTCACAACCAGCTTTGGAGTTCAACAACAATGGAGAAGTTTGGATATTATGAGGAGAAAATGAAGTTAAAATCTATTATAAGGTCGAGGAGTCCTCTTTCACATAGGCGAGGAACCCATTATGTACGCTGGCTTGCAGACACAGCCTCCCTCCTACGTACGTAGAGAAGGATTGGGGTTGGGTCACCTTGCCCCTTTTTTGTGAAGGCGATGGACCCGGTGCATATGCAGGCTTGCAAACACAGCCACCACTCACGTATGCAAAGGGTTAGGTGACCCTGTGACAACAACAACAAAAACCAACAATTCTAACTACTAGAAAATCACCGGATGGACCCTCAAGATTCATTCTAAGCCCTGTGAACCCTGTGAACACAAACCAAATATGCTATCCAACTGAAAATTGCATTTCGGACTTAACAGAATCATTGAAATGACCAACAGAGGTCGTCTTGATGAAATATTGACCAAAGTCAACACTTAGTTAGTTTTGCCTAAAAGTATCCAAGTGCCAAAAATAAGTCAGAAAGCCTTGGGACCCAAACCAAAGGTTCCACTAGCCTAAAGTTAATATTCTAGAGCTAGAAGCGCTGATAGAATTTCCATCCAAGATCGTCTTCTCCGAATGTTGACCAAAGTCAACTCTTTCAGCTTTAAGAGTTTCAAAATGAGAAAATAGTCTTAAAACATAAATGAACTTCTCGGGAATCAAATCGTCAATCCCAGAAAGTTATAAATGACTTGTAGCCACTATGAAAAATCTTGAAACATAAAAAAAGCATGAAAATATAGAAAAGTACCTAAAGGATCATTATAATTATCTGACTTGTGACTGGTCTTTGGACATGTTTGAATGATAAGTGTTTTCATGTTATGCTTAAAAAAATAAGCTAGATATACATGAATTGAATTATGAACTTGAAATGATGTAAGTGTAATAGGTTGCATTATGAGAGATAGGTCTGAGAACCATAGGTGCATTGACATTGTCACTTATTATGGGATCGGGTACCACGTCAATACAGGTTGATATTTTCACTTATTTTAGGATTGGGAACCACGTAGGTACAGGGATCGGGTACAACAAGCTGGTACAGATTGATATTGAACCAATGGGAAATGGTTATGATAAGTACATGGACCCTGGTGTGTCCCCTACAGGTCATGGCTAGTTGGGCAGAAATAAGATCCTTTAGCATATGTGTACACCCTTTCTTTTATTATTGCATTAGTTTAATGGTATGTTATGGTGAGATGATATTATGGATTGAGATGAGACTAGAGGAAATAATTGTATTAATGAGAACTTGATATTACTGTTGTTGACTTGACTTAAGATGACTATATGATTTGATACCTACCAATACAAAGTGTTCTGTACTAATACTACCCTATACTCTTCTTTTGTTAGGTACATACCATTTTTTTGAGGCTCAGACGCTACCTCATCTAAACTAGGTGGTTGATACTATGATCCAACAGTGAGCACTAAATCTCAGGCTACCGTGGATCCTCCTTGAGTTATTATTCTTCTTTTGGATGGTGGAACTTATTCATTTATTTTGATAATTTTTGGAAACCTTAGACATTGTTTATGATTAGAGTTCTTCTACGATAACTTTCAATTGTCGAAGACATTTTAGTTAGTTGGAATTTTTGCACTATTTATCTTAGTTTTGACTTTCTTTATGGTTTAAAGTTCTTTTATATGATTCTCTCTTAAAATTTGAGTAGGTAATAAGGTTAAGGTTCAGGTTAGTTGGTTCTCCCACCAGAGGATTAGTGTGGGTTCCATTCACTATCAGTTGGATCATGACAAAGTTGGTATCAAAGCCTCGGGTTCATTGATCTTATCATACAAGAACATGTCTAGTAGAGTTTTGCAGAATGGTATGGAGATATATGTACTTTTCCTCAGGAGGATACAAGACTTTAGGAAAACTCAACTTTTTTCTCCCTTCATGCTATTACTTGATTACATTTGGTATCTGTCTCTTTCATGCTTAGTCTTATAGATGGTGAGAACACGCGCTTCAGAGGCTAAATCAGCGGTGCTAGAACAAGTTAATGAAGTTGTGGTTTGTGGAAAAGGAAGGGTGAGAGTCATAGCTAAGGGAAAGAGGGTTGCACCCACAAAGGGTAAAGTATGGGCTACAACTCAAGCTTGGGAAAGGTCAGTGTCTCCTCCAAAACATGAGGAGATTCCCAAAGTTTTAAAGGAGGAAGAAATACCAAATAAGGGGACAAGGGTGACACCCATTGAGGAAGATGCAACACCGGTTTCAATGTCATCTGATATGATCGAACAAGTCTTGAGTTTTGTGAGTAGACTGGAAGTGAATGGGACTACTCCTGTAGTGCCCACTGTGCATCAATTGGTGAACCAGCATGCTACAACTTTAGCTTCTCAGATGGATGAGGCTTCAAAAGTAGGTATATTTCTGCATCTAGGGACAGGTCCGATGATGACAGACAATGAGTATGACTTTTCCTGCAAGTTTGTGTAGATGAAACCTCATGTTATCTTATGGGTTGGAGTGTGAGGATATTTATGAATTCATCATTGAATGTCATGAGCGGCTTCACAGGTTGGGTATTATTGAGAGGTATCGTGTTGAATTTTTTTCTTTTTAGTTACAAGGGGATTCTAAGATGTGGTCGATGGAATTCATAGAGTGAAGGACTATTGGGGCAATTCCTACAACTTTGAGTCACTTCTACCAAGTGTTTCTAGAGAAGTATGTTCCACATACTATGAGGTACAGAAAGAGGGATGAGTTTGATAATATTGAGCAGGGAAATTCTTCAGTGGCAGCCTATGAGGAACAGTTTCATTCTTTGGCTCATTACTCTTCATAGTTGTATAAATAAATAAAAGATACACCATTTTGAGAAAGGTTTGACCATAGGGCTTCATATATCGGCTCTGCAGGTAGTATCCTCCGATAAGTCTTTTTTAGGAGGTTAATGAATTTGCAAAGAAGATTGAGGGTGTAAAGAAAGAGGGTTATGAATAGAGTACTTCGAAGAAGCCTTGATTTGGGGGCAATTTCAGTGGTCAGTATTCCAAGGTTCAGGGTTTGATGGGATACCCTGCGTGCCCCATTCACTCTATGATACAAGTTTCTACTTGGGGTCTATTAGGGACCAGTCAACCTTCATCTGAGTTTTATGGTTATCTCACTTTGTCTGCTCTGGCACAGTGACCTACCTTTGACCATGAATGATATGAGTGTTATTAGATTGGTCACATGAAGAGAAATTGTCCATGTTATCGATAGACTGTTCAACAAAAAATTCCCTGAGCTTTGAATCCAGCAGGTAAAGGTAATGGGTATGATAAAGATCATCTGCAGGGCAGGTAGGGTGGTCACATAGTTGACAAGGGTGGCACTTAGCCTAACCGGGGCAGTGGTAATGGAAAAGGAGGTAATCACCCCAATAGCAATGGTGCACAAGTAGGTGGTAAGAACCACTTCCATGATTTTCAAGGAAACCAGAGGCAGAGGCATCAGATGTGGTGATCACAGGTACTATTATTGTCTGTGACTGCATGGCTTCAATTTTGTTTCACCCTAGTTCTACTTTTCATATGTATATACTGGTTTTGCTAAGGGGTTTGGCATGATTTGTGAGTTGCTTGATTATCCTATTAATGTGTCTACCTGTCATGACCCAACCCGCCACGAGTAAACCCACCCAAAACCCCCAGATGAGTGAACTAATTACCAACCCAACACTTAGTAAGTCTAATAGCTCAAAACCAGTATTGCATTAACATAAACTATCAGTCATATCTAAACCAGAAAAGCTAATAATATCCTATGGAATTACCCTTAGAACTGAAAGTCATCGTACCAAAACATGTACCAATTGTCTAGAAATGGGGATGCAACCCCAAAAACAGAGAGATAAATTCAAAACCAAAAGGACTAATGCTAAACTGAAAGAATCCATGGTATCTTGAAGGAAGCAGCTCACCATTAGAATCTGGAATTGTTGGGACTAAATCTGAGGTCGCATCAGAGCTGCTGGAATATGTCTTGTACTCACAAAAGGAAAGCAAGTGCAGAATCAGTCCACAACCACAGTGTACTGGTAGGATCATCAGTAAGCTCCAACAAACAATATATGAACAATAAACTATAACCAAGTAAAGTAGTACAAACATGTAACAACAACCACTATTATATTTACAGACTCTCAGTCTACCTTCTAACTTATCAACCACATGAAACAGGTTGAAAAACCATTTGGACAATGAACAACAACAATAACACTTACCCCTTCTTACATCACCCGGACTAACTAAGGATCCCTATACCAACACCTAAGTGTCAACATGTAATACCTGATCCACCCTAGGACCAACCCAACATTTAAGTGTAAGAACCCGACCACAAGGACTAATATGCACAATCACAATTTTAGAAATCAACCCGCTTCACTCATGGAACCATCGACAAAATACAATCAACAATGTACAATTTAATCCATACCAGGCATGGTACCCGAGCCAACTGACATAGAACCTATACTAGGCGTGGTACTCGAGCCAACTGTTAGTATCCCATACTAGGCATGGTACCTAAGCCAAACAATAGATATTTTGTACCAGGAGTGGTACCCGAGCCAACTGAATGTCATAGAAAACAAACAGTAAACACTTAAGTGAACATAAACACACTTGTAAAGCCAATAAGCAATAACCAAGGTCATTTCACATAATTTACACCCAAACATTTGGACATTCATAACTCCATTCCCTAACAATGCAAACACATACATCACTAAGCTAAAGTTACATGAACATACATTGAATTTGGTAAACAATAACCATCACCTACCTCGAATAGCTTTGAAACCTTACTAGACCCGAGCCTTCTTATTTTTCTAAGCTTTTGCTTGTTCTTGGTCTAAAAACAATTACAAATAACTACAATAAATCCAAATGGCATAATAATACCCAAATTATACTCAAATTCTAATCCCCAGGCCAACCCATGATCATTCCACCCATCCCAAGGTTTTCCGACCAAAAATTTACCTAAAAACTACCATTTAATTGTTACATTAAGCAAATAATGGTGATTTAATCATGAATAAGCGATAGTAATCATAACCTAAGAATTACACAACCTAGAATTCCCTTTTTCCCTGGGTTCTACATTCTTAGGTTAACCAAACCTTTCCCCAAGACCGTAGTTAACGATTCTACTATGTAAGAAACATAGTACTAAGTTAGGGGAGCAAAATCCTTACCTTTAGGATGACATTTAGTGGAAAACATCCTTGAAATGACTAAAATCACCTTAGCCCTTCCCCAAAATGTTCTTTAGAAATTTTGAACATTTTTGGGGAAGTTTTTGTATTGATCCCGACTTATTCTGCTATAGCAGTCCATACACCACTATAGAGGCACACCCATAGCAGAACATACCTCTATGGCGGTGCTGATCGATGTTGAATTCCACTATAGCAGGAATTTCTCTACTATAGCGGAAGCCATTGTAGCGCAGCGCATTTTACAATACACCTTAAAACTTGATGTTCCATACCAATTCCTTCATGTCAACCTTGATACAGGGAGTTCTACTTGACTCAATTCACTTCCAAAAATTTCCCCGAACTCCTTAAGGTCTTAGCTAATGGAAAAACTAGCTTGAGCTATGCTATACTACACAATCCTCACCTGAATTGCCCTAGACCATACCTCACACAAAATTTAGTCGAGACTAGCATAGTCCAAAATTTCCAACTCCCAAACCTGAAAGTTTTCTAACCCAAAACTTTGCATGAATAGTTTACCCATAACGATAGACTGGGTCATTACAATAGATACCAATTTACCCATCGCTCATCCCTAAACGATTAAACCCAAAAGAGATAATTTAAAAGAGGGAAAGAGTAGTACCTAAATCCTCAAACAAGTGAGGGTAATTTGCTCGCATGTCCTTTTTGATTTCCCAAGTGTCTTCTTCAATTGGATGATGCTTCCAGTGAACTTTTACCAACCTGATCTCCTTTGTCCTTAATTTCCAGACATCCTCATCAAGAATCGCAACTGGCTCCTCTTAATATTGAAGATCCTTGTCTAGAAAAATGGAATTCCATTTGATAATATACTCCCCATCCATATAGTATCGCTTCAACATGGATATGTGGAAGACTGGATGGACTCTAGATAGACTCAGTGACAGTGCTGATAAGTCAGTAATCTACCAACTTATTGAGCCTTTATCCATGAATTATTGCTATGTTTTGAATAGATATAGGTTCTTATGGCCTTTATTAGTGTCTATATAGGTACTTGTGGTCAAAGATGGAAAACAAGGAAATGGACCAAAAAAGAGCTTAAAAAGAGTGAAGTGTGAAATGATCAAAAAGGATGGAGATTCTGCCTTGAGATGTGGCGCTTGTGTGACACGCACAAGCCTTGGTGCATTACGCACCTCTCACTATATGGAGCCTTAAATCGACTGAAGGATCTGTTACGAGGTGCGATCGTTGTTCAACCCGCATAACTCATGGTGCAAACCGCACCTCTTTCGCACGAGATCTCCCAAGTCAACTGAGTCACTAGTTTAATTGAAGAGGGTGTATGATGCCTACATGCTGACGTGCGAACCACACATCGCGTCGCTCACCACCTGAAGGGCATTTTTGTCTAAAAAATTAGTGACATTTTGGAAAAGTAATTTTAGTGACATTCCAGGCTTATGGCCAAGGAAACCAAGGTCGAAACAATTACTATAAAAAGTCAGGTTATAAGAGTCAATAACAAGGTGATTGGAGGAGCAAAAATGACAGAGGTGGATTCTATATACCACCTGGGAATCGTGACAAAGCTAGCAATGACTTAGGGACGTCAAAACTAGAGAATATGTTGGCTAAGATGCTGTTGAAGGTAGAATCGACTGACTCTGGGGTAAAGGATATGAGAACTGAATTATCAACAATGAGTCAGTTGGTGGATTCACATTCCACCTCGATCAAGTAGTTAGAGCAATAAATGAGTCAAATCTCGGCATCCCTAAATCAAAGGAAGACTGGTACCTTGCCGAGTAACACTATTAAAAACTCGAGAAATGATGGGAGTTGTATGGTGATCAATACAAGAAGTGGTAAAACATTATCGAAATCACATCCGGTAATTCAGACTCAGATAGGTGATGTTGCTGATGAAGATGAGTGAGTAGATGATGAAAATATGGTCGATGAGGGTGTAAGTGTACCCATTGAAAAACACATTGTGGTAGAGGATGCTACTCAACTGCTCATGAAAAAAGGTAAGGAAGTTGAAAAACTTCCAACTATAATGCCTAGGCCACCTCCTCTTTTCCCACAACGGTTGAAGAAAAAAGTGAAAGATAGCAAATTCCACAAGTTCATGACCATGCTCAAGCAGATATCAGTGAACATCCCACTGGTGGACGCTCTTGAGCAAATGCCCGGATATGCCAAGTTCATGAAGGACTTGATTTCCAAGAAGAGGTCAGTGATCTTTGAACCAGAAGATAACCTCCAGCACTGCAGTGCTGTGTCATCAAGATCGTTAGTGCAAAAGAAGGAAGATCCTGATGCTTTTACTGTTCCCTGTACAATTGGGAAATTCAATTTCGAAAAAGCCTTATGTGATCTTGGACATAGAATCAACTTGATGCTGCTAGCAGTCTATAAGCAGTTGGGTTTAGGAGCCCACAAACTAACCACCATGAGGGTGTTAATGGCCGACGGTTTAGTAAAACGACTAGTGGGAATATTGTATGACGTATTAGTAATGATTGGCAAGTTTATATTCCTAGCTGACTTTGTGATCTTGGATTGCGAAGTGGACTTTGAAGTTCCCATAATTTTTGGATGGCCATTGTTAGCCACTGCAAGAGTATTGGTCGACATAGAAAGAAATCAATTGACATTCAGACTGAACAATGAATTGGTCATGTTTGATGGGTGTAAATCGATGAAGCCACCAAGAGACATGAGGGTGGTGTCAGTTATCAATGTCATTGATGAAGCCCTTATGGATGTTCATATTAAGGAAAAGGGTGTTGTTGAGACCCTAGCTGTTATGAGAATGATGTTGGGGTCGCAGGAAGAGAAACCTGTAGAAGAAGGCGATGAGAACAAATTAAGAAAAAGAAAACACCACAAGAGAACCAATAAAGAAAAAGAGTTAGAAAGAGTGAAGAAGCTGTCTCGAATAGCTGAGGAGCAGATAAAAGAGAAAGTTGTAGCTCAACTGGCTGATGTTTCTTGTACCTGTTCCAGAGACTACTCTTGCCTTGGAGGCCCCGACGGTCTCCAACATCGTACTAGACTCTAATGCCTAAGGGCTCCATATACGTATATTGGGGACAATGCATGAAGTTAAGTTGAACGTGTTGAGATATCTGTGAGTCTGTCACCACTGAGGGTTTTTGTTTTCGTGTTTATTTTCCCTCTGGTGTGTGCTATGTAGTCGAACCAGCATGTTTAAGTTGTCATTTAAGATTTATTTGTGTTGTGTTGTTGTATCTATAGCAAGCGTGGCTTTTTGCAAGTTGAACTAAAAAGGAGCCCCTTCCGAAATATATTGATTTTGTACTGATATTTGAAATGATTAACTGTTCTGGATCCCTAAATGGCATTGAGTGTATGTGATTAGAATAATTTTGCTTAAGCCAAACTGTTGTTTCGATAGTTAGTAGTGGTATGGTTTCTTGGTGCCAAGTGCGTGTGAGCTTATTGTTATAAACTCTTACTCTGTGCATGCATCTAGAACTTGCCCGGTCTATTTTGTTAGGTTTAAAGTTGGTTGCTTAGGAAAGGATCATAGGCCCTTTTTGTGTGCAGTCCACTTAGCCTAAAAGACCGTCCAAATGTAAATAATCCCTTTGATCCCTGTTTGAGCCAAAGTTGACTTTGTTCTTTCGATAACCTTTTACCTTTCCCTTTTAACTTTGAGTCTCTATTTTGGCCATGGTCCCTCTTTGGACATCGTGCACCTCAACTCAGGCAATTTGCCTAAGTTGAGGGTAGCTACTGTAGAGGTACATGATAAGAAAAATGGGGTTGTACTTAATTGGTTGTTGTTAAGATAGAAAATGCAGGTGTGTGCCAAATGAAAAGACATAAAAAGAAATGAAAAAGAAGTGAAAAAGAATGAAAAAGAGTTATCAAGTAAAAAGAGCCACACCTGTAGCAAGAAATAAGGAAATTAAAGGTGATTAAGAGTGGATGGAATATGGTTGAATTGAAGTAATAGGTCAATGATTACAAGGAGGGTGTAGTCACTATTCCCTAAATGTATCCTACCTGCACTCGAAGCCTCATTAAAAGCCAAAACAAGCCGTGTAGTGATCCTGAGCAACTTTCTGAAAAAACTAAAATAGAATAGAAAGGGAAAGCCTATGGCATCGCATGTGCACAGTTTGAAATCATTTGCGAGTGTGATGGGTTATTGAAAGCCCCGCAATTTTCATTCTATCCACAACCAATCTTATCCATCCTATTTTTCTTATTATTTACCTCTACAGTAGACACCCTCAACTTAGGCTGGTGCACGATGTCCAAAGAAGGACCAGGGCCAAAATAGGAATTCAAATTTAAAAAGGAACGGTGATAGGTTATTGAAAGAATAGGGTCAATTATGGATCAAATTAGGATCAAAGGGATTATTTTCATTTGGACTGTCTTATAGGCTAAGTGGACTGCACAGAAAAAGGGCCTGTGATCCTTTCCTAAGCAACTAACTTCCAACTTTACAGAATAGATCGGGCAAGTTCTAGATGCATGCACAGAGCAAGAATTAATAACAATTAGCCTCACACACACTTAGCACTAGGAAACCATACCACTACCAACTATCAAAACAACTGTTCGTCCTAAATAAGATTATTCAAATCACATGCACTCAAAGACATTCAAGGATCCATAAACGTTACTTCTTCCACACACAAGTACAAAAATCAACTTTTTTGGAAGAGGCTCCTTTTTATTTCAACTATCAAACAGCCATGCTTGCTATGGAACACAACACAACACAAATGGAATTTAAAAACAACCTAAACATGCCGATTCTACTAGATAGCACACCGAGGGAAAAGAAACACGACAACAAAAACCCTCGGTGGTGACTAATATATACCCCTACCCCCTAACAAAAGAAACTAGAATTGTCCTTAATGCTACTGCAATCAATAAGCAAATAAAGGGATAGAGATACATGTGAAGCCTAGGCTTTGGAGTCTGGAATAGTGACAGAAACCGCAGGGGTTTCTGAAGTAGGGACAGTGATGCCAGTATCGACCGGCGTGCTCAATTCATCAACAACCACAGTCTCTTCGGACTTTGGTACTGCACTAGAGAATGCCCCACCCGCTCGGGCACTCACTCTCTCCTGTCGTTGTCGCTCATCAATAATATACTGCTGCCTTGCAGCCTCCAACTCTACATCCTCCGGTGATTTCTTCTTATGCTTTTTCATCCTCACCTTCACCCGACTTGGGTTTATTTATCTTCAATGGTATGCCCATCAAATCCACTATCGTGGCAGCTTCCTCAAATTTCATGAAATTTGACATATGAGAATAGGTCACTTGCCCTTGTTGAAGAGCGGTGACATCAGCCTTTACTTTTTTGAACTCATCATTGAACTTTTATAGGTCCGGGATGCTCATTTCATTCAGCCTAACATACATCCAGGTCTCCATAGCTTCGATTCTGGCACGTAACCTCTCCTATGGTTTCAGTGCTTCCTAAATAGCCTCATCAATAGTTGTGTTGAACAAGCCAGTCCAAGCCGCGATCTGCTGATCAAACTACTTTGGCTTTTTTACCATTTTTGGAAAGTTTTGAGGATTCAGATGGTACATAGGTGGTAGAGGAGGCCTCGGGGCTTAACTAGAGCTTTCAGCAGTAGCTCTAGTGGTCTGTGCCATTTGAGGGTCAAATATAGCCAGAGGTAACTCCGTACCTGAAGGGTTGTCAGCTGCTTCAGATGTACTCGGGTCGGATCAGATTCGAATTAAGGGTCAGAACGGGTCAGAAAAAAATAAAAGAAGAAAAGGAAATAGTATACTTACTTGTCCTGGTGATTCTTGTGATGATCAGTCGCTTAGGTGATGACTCATCGCTGGAGCCATGACCACTAATCAGTGAAGCAAATTTTTGGCATCTAACCTAGTGGCTCGTGTGACGGGTCGTCACACTCTTGGTGGTTCATCACAGGACCCGTCACTCTTAAACATAACCCAATAAAAATTCTCACTTTGTGATGGTTTGAGTGACGACTCGTCACCACTGTGATGACCCACCAGATGGACTCATCACTCATAAATAGAACACCTCCTTCACTTCTACCTTTTGTCCCTACACACTCAACAAAAAAATTAACCAATTCCCACAAAAACAAACTACCCTAAAGCTATTGTACAACAACAAAAATATGGGTTGCCTCCTATATAGCGCCTGATTTAACGTCACGGCACAATGTGGGTATCTTGATTGCTCAAACTTCATCAAGATACACTACAGATAAGATATTTACCTCTTCCAGGAGGCTGATATATTGCTTCACCCTCTGCCCGTTAACTTTGAAACATTCTCCATCCTTGTTTTTAAGTTTACCAACTCCCGATGGGAACACTTGATTTACTTTGAATGGCCCAAACCATTTGGACTTGAGCTTTTCGGGAAATAGTTTGAACCTAGAGTTGAACGACAACACCAAGTTCTCAACTTTGAACTCCCTCTTCTCAATCCTTCGGTCATGATATAACTTCATTCTCTCTTTATAGAGAGCGGATCTCTCGTAAGCCTGCAAATGAAACTCGTCCATCTGATTCAACTGCTTCAACCTTATCTCCGATGCATCTTTCCAACTAAGATTCAACTTCTTGAGCATCCAAATGGCTTTGTGCTAAAGTTCAACAGGTAAGTGACATGCTTTACCAAAAAATAATTGGTACGGGGACATACCTATTGGCATTTTGAACGATGTTCGGTACGCCCAGAGTGCGTCATCAAGCTTTCTTGCCCAATCTTTCCGATTTGCATTTACTGATTTTGCCAATATTTCCTTGATATACCGATTGGAAACTTTGACTTGTCCACTAGTCTGTGGGTGGTATGGAGTGGCCACTTTATGTTGCTTTATAGCGTACTTAGCCAGAGAAGCACATAATACTTTATTGCAAAAATGTGACCCTCCATCACTTATAAGTGTGCGTGGAGTGCCAAACCGAGCAAATATATTTCTCTTTAAGAAATCCACCACACTCTTCCCTTCATTATCAGCCAAAGCGACCGCTTCTACCCACTTTGAAACATAATCAACCGCTACCAAGATGTAACAGTTACCATAAGAACTATCAAACGCTCCCATAAAATATATGTCCCACACGTCGAACAACTCAACCTCCAGGATTGTGGACATTGGAAACTCTTGCCTCCTAGACATTGCCCCTCGTCTTTGGTATTGATCACAAGATCTGGCGAATTCATGTGCATCTTTATGAATCATTGGCCAGTAATACCCATACTATAAAATTTTCCGAGCAGTTCGATCACCTGCATGATGACCTCCAACTGGGGACGAATGACAAGCTTGCAAGATGCTCATCATTTCTGCCTCTAGTACACACCTCCTAATTATACTGTCAGCACATAGCTGGAAGAGATAAGGTTTATCCCAGAAATACTTACTTGCATCATGGAGGAATTTCTTCCTCTGGTGGAAGTTTAAATCTTCCGGTATCATGTCACTTACCAAATAATTGCCAAAATCAGCATACCATGGCACCATATCAAGTGAAGCAGCCAACACATACTCATCTGGGAATCCATCATTAATCTCTATCTCATCTCCCATTTTCTCTTCATTCTCGAGCCTAGAGAGATGATCCGCCACTTTGTTCTCACACCCCTTTTGGTCTTTGACTTCAAAGTCAAATTCCTGCAACAATAATACCCATCAGATTAGTCGGGGATTTGCATCCTTCTTTGCCATTAAATACCTCAAAGCCGCATGGTCTGTGTGCACCACAACTCCTGTGCCAAGTAGGTATGCCCTGAATTTTTCAAAGGCATAGACGACTGCTAGCAATTCTTTCTCTGTCACCGTGTAATTATTTTGTGCTCCACTCAATGCCTTGCTAGCATAATAAATGGGGTGAAAAAGATTATTCCTCTTCTGGCCCAAGATAGTTCAAGTGCAATACCACTTGCATCACACATTACCTCGAATGGTTTGGACCAATCCTGGGTAACTATAATAGGTGCGGCGACCAACTTCTCTTTCAGGCACTCAAATACCTTCAAATAATCTTCATCGAACACAAACTTTGCCTCCTTCTCTAGAAACTTACACAGGGGGTTAGCGATCTTGGAGAAGTCTTTAATAAATCTTTTATAGAATCCAGCATGACCAAGAAAGATCCTAACACCCTTTACTGAGATGGGTGGAGGTAGTTTCTCGATAACTTCAATCTTGGCTCTATCCCCCACAAGACCTCTCACAGATATCTTGTGTCCAAACACTATACCTTCTTTCACCATGAAGTGGCATTTCTCTCAGTTGAGAACAAGATTCGCATCTTCACAAATCTGCAAGGCTTGACTTAGATTAGTTAAGCAATCCTCAAAAGCATCGCCCACCACAGAAAAATCATCCATAAAAACTTCCAATGTATCTTCCACCATATCGGAGAAGATGGACATCATACATATTTGGAACGTTGCAAGCATTAAACAAACCAAAGGGCAGGCATCTGAAGGCAAAAAGTCCATTCGGGCAGGTGAAGGTGGTTTTCTCCTGATCTTCTGGTGTGATGGATATTTTGTTATAACCTGAGTATCCATATAAAAAGCAATACCACCCTCTCTCGGCCAGGCTGTCAAGCATTTGGTCCATCAAAGGAATAAGGAAGTGATCCCGCACAGTCCACGAGTTAAGTTTCCTCTAATCCATACAGACCCGCCACCCTGTGACTGGTCTTAATAGAACCAATTCATTCTTCTTGTTTTCCACCACAGTCATCCTTCTCTTTTTAGGGACACATTGAATTGAGCTTACCCATTTACTATCATAAATTGGGTACACCACTCCTGTGTCAAGCCATTTGATTATTTCCTTCTTCACCACCTCTTGAATCGGTGGATTCAGCCTTCGCTGATGCTCAGCGGTTTGTGTACAATCATCTTCTAACTATATTTTATGAGTATAGATACCTGGTGGGATACCAATGATATCTGCAATGGTCTAGCCAATAGCTCTTTTGTACCTCCGTAATATCGATAATAAGGCCACAACCTACCCTTCCACAAGATCCGCCGCAATAATCATGGGTAATGTGCTATTATCACCCAAAAATGCATACCTAAGATGGCCCGACAATTCTTTCAACTCTAACACCGACGCCTCTTCAATAGAAGTCTTTGCAGGAGGTGTCGGCCAGTTCTTCAAGTCAAGATCCAATTTCTTTGGGGCGTAGGAATATGACCCCATTCCTACCAAAGCATTTACAGTTTCCTCATAATCTTCGATGTCATCACCATCGAAGTTCATCATAACTTCTGCCAAAGTCTCCATAGCAAATCTCTCCTCAACAAATACTTCCATATCAGAATCAACAACTACGTGAATAACTGAGACGTCACTCATGTCCCTCAATTGCTTCATCGATTTGCACACAATAAACTTCACTGTTTATCGTTCAACCTAAAAGTCAGCTCGTTGCACTCCATATCCACCAATACTCTTTTGGTTGCTAAGAAGGGTAATCCTAGAATAATGAGTACTTCAAAATCTAGCTCACAATCCAAGATCATGAAGTCTGCTAGAAATATAAACTTTCCCACTTTCACAAGCACGTCATATAAAATACCCATCGATTGCTTAACCGATCTATCAGCCATCAGTAGCCTCATAGTAGTCAGTTTGGGGGCTCCTAAGCCCAACTGCTGTTAAATAGCTAGCGGTATCCAGTTTATGCTAGCTCCCAAGTCGCAAAGTGCCTTTGCAAAGTTGAACTCCCCAATGGTGAAGGGAATAGTAAAGGCACCCGAATCCTCTTTCTTTTGGACCAACGACCTTGACGAGATTGCGCTGCAATGGTTGAGGTTATCTTCTGGTTTGAAACACACCGACCTCTTCTTAGTGATCAAGTCCTTCATGAACTTAGCATAATCAAGCATTTGCTCAAGCGCATCCACTAGAGGGATATTTACAGAAATCTACTTGAATATAGATATAAATTTATGGAACTTGTCGTCTTCCACCGTCTTCTTGATCCTATGAGGGAATGGAGGAGGAAGCTTTGGTATTTGCGTTGGAAGTTTTTCAACTTCCTTGCTTTTCTCCTTAAGCACTTGAGTAGCAACCTCTACCACGGTGGGTTTTTCAACTGGTACACCCACACTTTTATCAACCACATTCGTATCATCTTCTAAATCATCATCATCAGCAACATCACCTTTCTAAGTCTGAATTACCGGATGTAATTCCGATAATATTTTACCGCTTCTTATAGTGATCTCCATACAACTCTCGTCATTCCTCAAGTTTTGTATGGTGTCACTCGGCAAGGTACCAGTATTCTTTTGATTTAAGGACGCCTAGATTTGACTCATTTGTTGCTCCAACTGCTTGATCGAAGTTGAATGTGAATCTACCAACTGGCTCATGGATGATAATTCAGTTTTCATCTCTTTCACTCTAGAGTCAGTCGATTCTACTTTCAACAATACCAGTCGATTCTACTTTCAACTATACTTTGGCCAACATGTTCTCCATTTTAGACATCTCTGCCTCATTACTAGCTCTTTCTCGGTTCCCAGGTGGTGCATATAACCCACCTCTATCAGCTTTGCTCTTCCAGTTTCCTTGATCTCGCTCCATATAGCCAGTTTTCTCATAATAGTTGTCCTTCTGGTAGTTCTAGCCTTGGTTTCCTTAGCCATTGGCCTCACTATAAGAAAATTGATTTTTAACGACCAATTCTTAATGAAGGGATATAAATCCAGTCGTTAAAAGTATATTTATTGCGACACAATTTTGTTCCGGTCGTTAAAAGGCAATTTTAATTTAATATTACCAAAGGGATAATATACGGACCTTACAAAAACTAATATCCAGTCGTTATTACTAATAAAAAAAGCGGTATATTTTAACTCTTTTATTTTCACACCATGTATTCTCTCCACCCACCCACCTACCCACCTATTACCCCACCCCTTCTGAAAGAAAAGAACATAGATACGTATAGAGAGAGATATACACTTATAACCTCTTACATAGAAGATACCCAGGTGCTGTTGGAGAAAAATCAGCAAACCCAGACGTTATGCGTCTCCTGATCTCCAGGTTTGTTAACTGAAATTAAGTCGTACGTCTCTGTTCTAGCTCTTTAAAAAGGAAATCAACATCTCTTTTTCATCGCAGAAATCATCTTTCTCTTCTTACTTCAAATCTCTCTTGATTTTTACTGGTGTTTGCTACGAGACATTTTTACCGATGTGTGTTGTGAGTGATATTATCTGGACTAATTCTTGGAGTTTTCTTCTCTTCAAGGTATGTTTATTTTATTTTGACTATGAATTGTTTTGGGGAACCTTTGATTTTTCCCAATTCTGGGTTTATGCATTATGTTCCATCTAATTTTTTTTTTTTTTTGGGGTGTGCATAAACTTATGTGTATTACATATTGCAGGCATATGTTCTATCTATTGATTGTGCACTTCTGTTAGTAGTCTAGACGACTGGCAATTAAAGGAGGGAAAAAATGATTTTTATTGAATAAATTTGTTAATTTGATAATTAGATAAATTTTCATCATCCTTAAAAATTGTAATCCGACCTTATAATATGATACAATTTTTTTGATGTGAATGACAGAGTTAAGCGTTTCCTCATTTCTGTCTTCTCTATTGTACTAGCTAAGTGACATCCTTATTTATCTACTTTATTTCTCCTCCTTGGAGAGGAAATTCCTAAAGGTTGAACACATCTTTTATGTTTTAAGTGCTAAACGTCAAAATATTTCACCTATAAGCAGTATTTTAGCCTCGAACACTAGCCAATCTTATTCAAAAATAAATTGTATAATTAAAATGCTTGCATAGAAAATCTGGAAGAACATATTCGTTACGTAATACTTTTTGAACACTTATACCTCTTTCCCTTTTCTTTTTCTAAAAATAGTTGATATCACAAGCTAAGTGGTTCCAACTCTGGTTAACATCTCCTAGAAAGAAAAAATAATATGTAGGATATATATTATCCTTAACATATTAGCATACTTAGGTATAATCCGAAGGATAGAAGTTAAGTTGGTGATATCTTCCTGCTAGCTTAGCCATTCGACTTCCCCTGTAAAGTAGATTTGAATCAGTTTCCTTATAAGCATGTTTGCATCCCTCTGCTTGCCTTGAAAGCACCTTATGTTCCTCTCCTCCGGTATGTAGTAAATACAACCTGCCTAAGATATTCTAATAACTTCAGAAATACCATTCTTATCTCTTGCATTTGTAGCCGTCCATTGGATTCCAATCTGCCAACTGCTCACTTGTTTTGTAATGCCTTGCCAAGTAAGTATTTTGCTCCAAATTCCAGCAGTGAAGGTACATTCAAAGTAAAGGTGACATATACTATCATCTGTTGGAGTGCATAAAATACACTTTTGAGCAGTGACAACTCCCCACATTTCTAGCTTATGCATAGAAAATAATTTTTCATGTAATGCCAAGGTGAGGATGAATATCAACTTTGGTTCCCCTTGGTTATTACATGTTAGCTTTCTCCAATCGAGATTGAATGCCAAGGTGAGAAAAACTATTTAATTTATCAAGAACTTTTTTCCATTTAGCAACTTTTCTGCCAGTAATGTGTATTTGAAGAACAATCTCCCGAACTCGCTGGTTGCTACATTGTACTTCCCTTTGAAACCTTCTCCCATTTCTTTTAGCCCAAATGTGGTATACAGATGCTGCAAATATAAACCCCAGGATCTAAGATTCTGGCTTCTTCCCTTTAGCTTGTTGAACTACTCATTTTACTTCATCTTGCTATCTCTCCCAGGTCATATTCATGTTAGAGCTTTTCCAAATTTGTCGTACTACCTTTTACGAAATTCTCAATTAGAAGGACAATATTGGGATGAGAGAACTTGCATAAATCTTTTCATTCTATTTTCTTACTCCAAGGTGAACTAAATACATTGCTAAATTTTCTCTGTTATTGCGCTCAACTCCCGCCTAAGCTTCAATTAGCAAATGCATCAACTTGCTTGTAGTTGTATAGTAATAGGGTTTTTTACTCTTAATTTTAAGTTAACCAAAGTAAAATTGTCTTACAATATACTCCTTCAAAGTTGACTATACTATAGTCTCATGAGTTAAATCCATGTTCTTCTTAGTTTAAATTATTCTATCTTGTCCAACTTCCCATTTCCAAATGATGGTATGGTCCTTCAAATCATCTTAAATCTTGTGTTCAAAACCTGGAGTTTCTTCTCTTCTTAGGATAGGCTTCTTTTAGTTTTATTGATCCTCTTTGCACGTTACTTCACTCTGCCTTTATTTTATAACAACAAGTGCATTGTTCCTCATTTTTGTCATGTACTTTGGACAAGACTAGTTTGTGTACCCTTTTTATTGAGAATTAATTTAGAATTTATACTATTATCAAAATAAAAAATTGCTCGTTTCTCACCTTCAGGTGAAAATACCTAAGGAAGCAGTAGATTAAGTGTTTGCTTCTTATTTTTGTTGTTGTAATACTTATGTAACTATATGTATCTATTGCACATGAATCTATAACTCTAAAATTAAAAGTCTAATTCTTACTCCTTGATTATTATATTAATTTGTTTTTATATCTATTTACATGCACCAAGATTATGGCACCTAATAAGCAATGGATGAAACTTATTACAAATCGACTTAGTAAAGTTTACAAAGATGGGGTGAAGAAATTTTTGGTTTATGCTTTTATAATATTGGGAGAACCAAAATTGATACGTTGTCCATGTATGAGATGTGGTAATGCAACTTCTAGAACATGTAAGGTGGTCAAGTCACATTTAATAGTGCATGGGATAATACCAAATTATACTCCTTGGTATCACCATGGGGAGAGATCAGGTGAAGCACAGTCAGATTTTGAACTTGTAGATCATAATGACATTGAAGAAGGTGATAATGATGATGATATTGAAGAGAGTGATGATGATGAAATTGAAGGGGTTGATGATGAGGATGAAATACATGGGATGCTTAGAGATCTGTACCCCAATTTTGATGGGGATAATAGAAATAATAGTGGTGACAATTTTCTTGAGGAGGAACCAAATGCTGAAGCAAAAAGATTTTATAGGTTATTGAAAGATTTTGATCTACCATTATATGAAAGTGCAAAAGTTTCTAAACTTTCTACTTTGTTAAATTGCTTCACATAAAAAGTATTGGTCATTGGAGTAATGAGTCATTTACGATGTTATTGAAGTTTTTGAAAGAAGATTTCTTATTTGATGGGAAAAATTTACCTAACTCATATTACGAGGCAAAGAAGGTAATTCGAGATCTTGGGCTTTCTTGCAAGAAGATTGATGCATGTATAATGATTGCATGTTATATTGGAAGGATGATAATTCTCTTCAATCTTGCAAAGTTTGTGGTGCATCCAGATGGAAAGAGAATATACATAGTGGGGAAACTAAATTCAAAAGTGAAAAAAGGATACCATGCAAGATTTTACGTTATTTTCCTCTAAAGCCAAGACTTCAAAGATTATTTATGTGCTCAAAAACATCTCCTATGATGTCATGGCATCGTGACAAAAGAGTTGATGATGGAATAATTAGGCACCCAGCTGATTCAATAGCATGGAATTTTTTTGATGAACTTCACCTATCTTTTGCTATTGAGCCTCATAATGTACGACTTGGACTTGCTAGTGATGGTTTTCAACCATTTGGAATGTCCAAAACTCCATAAAGTATTTGTCCTTTGGTACTTATTCCTTATAATTTACCACCTTGGCTTTGCATGAAGCAAAAGTATTTTATTTTATCAATGCTTATATCTGGCCCTAAGAGTCCTGGTAATGCAATTGATGTTTATCTACAACCTTTGATATAGGAGTTGAATGAATTATGGGAAACTTGAGTGGAGACATTCGATGCATCAACTAGAAAGAATTTTATGTTACATGCATCTTTATTGTGAACCATCAATGACTTTCCAGCCTATGCAAATTTGTCTGGATGGAGTACAAAAGGAAGGTTGGCTTGCCCATGTTGCAATAAAGAAACTGTCTCTGCAAGGCTTAGAAATGGCAAAAAATAGTGTTATATGGGTCACGAGCGCTTTCTTCCTCGGAATCACAAATGGAGGAAAGATAAAGCGTCATTTGATTGCACTAAGGAGGATAGACTACCACCAAAAATATTATCCAGTGATGATATACTTGATCAGGTTGCAGATTTAGATGGGTTACCATTAACCAAGGATCCAAAGAAGACGATTAAAATATCACATGAGAAAAGGGGTGATAATTGGAATAAGAAGAGTATATTCTTTGATCTTCTATATTGGAAAACTTTATTGTTGTGACATAATCTAGATGTGATTCACATTGAAAAAAATATATGCGATAATAGTTTGGGGACAATCTTAAATGTCAATGGTAAAATCAAAGATACCTTGAATATCCAGTTGGATTTACAAGAAATGAACATACGAGAAGAATTGCATCCAATACAAAATGGAGATACTTATGAGTTGCCACCAGTATCTTACACATTATCTGTTGTAGATAAGCAAAAGTTTTGCAATTTCTTGAAGAATCTAAAGGTACCAGATGGATTTCCTCAAATACTTCTAAGTGTCTCAACCTTAAAGATCGCAAAATTTCAAGATTAAAAAGCCATAATTGTCATGTTATTCTACAACATTTACTCCCACTTGCCATGCGTGGTATGCTCTGCAAATCTGTGTCTGAACCACTTATTGAGTTGTCTTTATTTTTCAAAGTGCTTGGAGCAAAATGTTTGTGCGTAGATGAGTTGGAAAAAATAGAAGCCCAAATACCTAAAACCTTGTGCAAGTTAGAAAAGGTGTTCCCTCCTACATTTTTTGATGTCATGGTGCACTTGTCAATTCATTTACCTAATGAAGCTATGATTGGTGGACCAATTCAATATCGCTGGATGTATCCAATAGAGTGATACCTACAGTTTTTGAAGTCTTTTATTGGTAATATGGCTCATCCTGAAGGTTTGATTGCAGAGGGATATTTAGCGGCTGAATGTATGACTTTATGTTCAAGGTATTTGAATACAATCAAAACAAAATTTAATAATTTTGAGAGAAATTATGATGGTGGTGTTGTTGAATCGGATGGTGGTTTGACAATATTCTGTTAACCTGGAAAAAGTTTAAAGGGTAGCACACCAGACAAACCTGATTCAAATAAAATGGAGGAGGCACATATTTATATTTTGAAGATTTTTGATGAAATTCAACCATTTCTCGAGTAAATAATGATTTAATTTAATAATTTACTTATACTTTGTCCATATTTTTTATTTAAACTAACACGTAGTTACACGTCAATTCTTTGTAGAGAGTTTCCACAAATTCATAGTGATACCTCTCAACAAATTTCAGATGTGGAATGGAATAGACAATTCATTAGCTGGTTACAAAAAAAGTGAGTATCAATTAATCATTTTTCTTAAATCTAGTATGTAAAATAGAGTTTTCTAAAAATATAGTTGATGTTGTTAGGTTGCATGATTACACAAACATGATGATAGTAAGAGAATGACAGATTTTCTCTCGTTGTCACGTGGTCCTCTGCCATATATGACAAGATTCAAAGGCCACATTGTTAATGGTTATAGGTTTCATGTGCAAGAGTATGATATAGGTTTGAAAACTTAGAATTGTGGGGTGGTTATAGTAGGTAAGAATGATGAAGATCAAAAACATATGGATTACTATGGCGAGTTAACCGAGGTTCTTGTATTATAATTTGTTGAGGGAAGAAGAGTGATTTTATTTCGGTGTACGTGGTTTGATGTGTATGATCAAGAAAGGGGAGTTAAAATGGATGAATATGGCTTTGTAAGTGTTAACCGTCGACAATCTTTAAAAATAAATGAGCCTTTTGTATTAGCCAACTAAGCATCACAAGTATTTTATGCTATCGATCATTTCAACAAAGTTTAGCATATTGTGCGAAAGGTTCAACCTCGTGATTCTTTTGATATTTTGCAAAAAATGGATGATGACTTAGAAGAGTTAGATAACTCTACACAAATGAAAAGGAAAAGAACTCACAAAGGTTTGGAGCTTTATCATGATTTCTTTTACTTATTAATTGTTTATGGTAATTATTCTTTATTGTTTAATGAATTTGGTCTTGAATATTACCTTGATCTTGCTATAGTACTAATGGTCATGCAAGGAACCTATTTTACATGTACATTGTATCTCTTTTCTGAATGTCGTTCTCAATATACATTTCTTCTTATTGGATACTTTCCAACCTATTCAATTTTTTATTTGGAAGACTTTGCTCTTATTATTACTTTTTGTATCAGGTTGACATGAATCCCTCAAAAATTCAGAACTATGAAATGGGATTACCTTAAAAAATTCCCAAGCATGAACTTATTCGACCTGGTTCCTTAGCAAAGGGACTAAAGAAAAGTTTAAAAGTTATGGGCATTTTCAGAGTTACTACTGCACAAAGGACTTCGGCTACCAAAAATAGAAGTTATAATACAACAACTTCTAAGTTGAATAAGATAGCAGATAAAAATTTCCTTGTGCATCCTTGTTTTGATGAGATGGAAGACAATGTTCCACTCTATCAAGAAGCTGAAGTGACTCAAGATGCTTTGACAAGTGACGCAAGGGGTCGAGGACTAAGCTTAAGGGTTAATGCTGATAAAAGGATTCTGGTTGGCAAAAATAAAAGTACTGCAACAACTTCTAATCTAAATAAGCCAAAAAGAAAAGTATCCATGTGCCTCCTAATTTTTATCCAATGGAAGACAATGACACCCTCTATGTAGAAGCCAAAGTGACTCGAGATGCTCAGATAAGTGATACTAGTATGTTATTATTTTTTTTGGCTTTTAAAGGAGTTATACTATTGAAAGCAAAATATTACATAAGTGACATGCCAAATTACATACCAGATTGTAGTGAAAGATGCTTCATGTCTAGATATTGTGTCTTATGAGGTGAAAGTTATATAGAAAGTTTTTCCATTTCAGTAGGGAATAGGGATTGATTGTGGAGGCAGCAATGTCCCGTCTGTTAATTCTAAGTTTCTTCTTTGGCAACCAGATCTTGTTGGTTTTATTAGTCTAGAATTTGTTCATTTTATTTTGCATAATACACTATTGATGTAAAAGTTGTTGTTATGTCATAATCCTACTCTCTATTTGTAATTAATGTGGACAAAGAAGAGTTCTTGATGGCTCATTACATTAAAATATATATTTTCTTTAAATACCAGGTCAATCTTGTGGAAATAGAGTGCGTTTGTCAACCTAAAATACAAAAGATTATGCTGTCATTTATCTCTCCACTCTTTTCTTACTATGTCCCCAAACACCTTAATTAATTTAGTTCTATGAACTGTTAACCAGTAAAGAGGGGAAAGACAGTCATGAGGCTTCATTCTATGGGTTGCATGGTGGTCCTTAAACTTATGCAACCTTGTTATGTGAAGCCAGATAAATGATCTCCTTAACACCAATGCAAACTGTCTTTGTTGTATGTGGATGTTGAGGGAACAACATTACTCAACTTGTCTTTCTTGTTAGCTTTTGATTTTTTCTTCCTGCTATGCATTTTACTAGAAAATCTTCCTATAGTGAATAAGTGGTGTGATGAGAGGATAATCAGGGGCAATAAGTGCTTATTAGTTAGAGAAAAGCATAAATATACTTCCTTCTGTCTCAAATAGAATGACGAAATTTAGTGGCATTGGTAATATTTTCTTGCCTTATGGTACCAGTGATTTACATTTTAATTGTGTGAGACTTATTCCTTGAAAATTACTAATGCTAGTAAGTTTATTGGCTTGGGGTTGATTTTAATGTATTTCCTTAAATAAAACTATAACACGGGCAGGAAGGAGAATAAAAGGATAAGAATACCAATTCTAAGTGAAGTAGATTGTTTATCCTCTATCCATTGCCTTTCAAGTTTTTAATTAGTTGGAGCTGCATTTGGCTAAGTATTATCACTCGTTGCTTAAGCAAACACAAACGTCACAATATTTAAGGATATTGTGGAAAAAGGAGAGGTTTCTGGAGAGCCTACAACTTTTTGCCCTCAACTATGATCTCATTAAGTATGAACTTGATGAATAATTTAAAGATACAACTATCTAACTAAATATATCACTTGCACTTTGTATTACAATACACCAACTTGTTTAGTTCAAGCTAAATATTCTATTGTTTATACATTATGAAGCCCTCAGAGATGAGAAAAATGTTTGTTACGTGAATATGAAATGATTCAAATTCAGCGGTGAAGTTGGAAAGAAAAGTTAATCCAATTGTGGACCAAACATAATATTGTAGTAAGGTCAATGTGTCTAAATCTTGAACAACACATGCTTCATGCTTGTATGTAAGCCTCATAGTGGTGTAGTATAGTCAATGTGTCTATTGAACTTGTTTTGGTCCCCATATTTTCATGAAGTCTAAGATGTTCAAATTTCCTAGCAAATGATGATAGGCATGACTTGTAGAACTAGTTTGTGAATGACATTCTTATCTTTCAACCTCCACCAGTTGTGTAGGATACTCCTAATAGTCGAGTGATTATGAGTAATTCCCAATGGTGCCCCAAATAATCTCCAAATCTGGTTAACTGTCTCACCTTTAAGTTTGCATTTTCCCTCCAATACTATGTTAACTATGGATAAGGTTATGACCATGTTAATGTCACTGCCCTTCAATTAAGTTAAGGTTTGAGTTTGAATAACTTGTCCTCCTCCTAATAATACAAATTACTATCGACTATCACCAACTATTACCACCACATAGACATCAAGTCAAAGACGTTTTTGAAATCATTAAATAGTTTCAATAAAATTCTGAATCCTCTATCCTCCCCAAACTCCACTTGTGGAATTTCATTGGGTATGTTGTTGTTGTTGACTTACGTTAAAATTTGCAGGTCCATTTGAATAAAAAAGGGCAAAAAAAGTGGTTGAAATGGCTCGAGATGCTCAGAGAAATGAAACTTGTATTTTCTTTTCTTTTGTGTGATTTGTTATTATTCGCGGGTTTAAATTTTTTATTTTGTTTGACAAAATTAAAATTTGTAGGTCCATATGAATCTGAAAAGGCAAAAAAAGTGGCTGAAACAACTCGATATGCTGAGAGAAGTGATAATACATACTATTTTATTTTATTTTTGTATTCTTTTTGTTGTTAATGGGCATGAACTTCTTATTTTATTTAACTTACATCAAAATTTGCAGGTCCATTTGAATACGAAGAGGCAAAAAAAGTTACTGAAGTCTCTCGAGAAGCTCAGAGAAGTGATACTAGTATTTTATTTGCTTCTGTGTAACTTTTTGTTGTTAGTTGGTTTGGAATTTTGTTTTGTTTGGCTTACATTAAAATTTGCAGGTCTATTTGAATCTAAAAAGGCAAAAAAAGTGGTTGGAGTGGCTTGAGATGCTCAGAGAAATGAAACGAGTATTTATTTTCTTCTGTGTAATATATTTTTGTTGTTATTGGGCTTGAATTTTTTGTTTTCTTTTACTTCATTAAAAATATTTCAGGTTTATTAGAATCTGAAAAGGCAAAAAAAGTGGTGGAAATAAATCGATATGCTGAGAGAAGTATACTACTATATTTTATGTAATCCTTTTATTGTTACTTGATCTTTTTATTTTATTAGACTTGCATCAAATTTTGCAGGTCCATTTGAATCTGAAAAGGCAAAAAAAGTGGCTAAAGTGACTCGTGATGCTCAGAGAAGTGAAACTAGTATTTAATTTTCATCTGTTTCATATTTTTTTGTCATTAGTGGGGTTGAACTTCTTGTTTGATTTGACTTACTTTAAATTTTGCAGGTCCATGTGAATCTGAAAGGGCAAAGAAACTGAGGGGAATGAACATTTGTAAGAATGTTTTGCGACTGAAACCTGGAGAAAAGTTAAGAGTCACTTTCTACCAAAATTGAGTTGTTGGGCAGAATCATGCCTCATTTACGAGACACTTGGGTTTGCTAGTTCATGATCATAATATGTGCCCGCTGCGGGTACACTCATGGGTAGACATAGAATAGCATAAGCTTGAGCAAATGTGGGCGGCTGTTATCGTAAGCATTACAACATTACTTTCTTGATTTAATTTTAACAAAAAAGTCGACTTTAAAGAGAAAAAGATGCAACTTTCTTACCTATTTCATTGCTCTTTGCCTTAGTCTATAGTTTGCGAGTTGCAACTGATTTATCTTCTTCAGGTATGATTATATCTTCTTTTTTCCCTTGTTCTTCTCTTCTCTGCTATCACTGTTGCAACCATTTGTTTTTACTTTCTCTTTTTTTCTCAGATCAGATATCACACATGCTATCTGCAAACACACATGCCTATTCTCTGCTTTCTATCACTTCAAAATACCAAAACATCTATTGCTGCTCGAAACTACTCACTCCTCCCACAACCTAGTATGGATACTGTTCTAACAAAGCTTTTATATATCCTGTTGCCCTTACATTACTGACGCATGCAATATGTCTAGTCAGCACTTTCTCAAGTTGCTCTTTTTTCTCGAACAGTATAATGTTTCTTTCAATTCATACCATTTGAGTGAACTCTGCATAGATGAATTCAATGTTTTGTGCCTGACCCCTACCTCTGGATAAGCCACTGGTCATTTCTGCACAAGTCATGTTGTTGGGGACTTGTACTTTTATCCACTGCATAAGTCTTCTCCAGATTTTCCATGTGTATATACATTCAGCAAAGAGATGGTCCCTGGTTTCAAGTGCTTGTTTACATAGGCTGCAATCTTTATCTACGTGCATTCTCTATTTCCAATCTATCAGCAGTAAGTACTCTCCCTTGGATTGCAACCACATAGTGAAGGTGGCTTTAGGACTTGCTTGGTTGTGATACATCACTCCTTTCACTTCAATGAAACGAGTGTTTCTCTTCATGCTTCAAGTTAAGTGGGGTCTTGTCGCTATTTTACCCTTCACACTCTTTAAAATACTGTACAAATGGCATATGAGTATGTTATAGGCTTTAAACAGATACTTGGTGGTTGTTATTGATTTGAAATAGTGATTTCTGATCCTAAATTTGCTAAAACTGCTAGGTTACTACTCTATTTGGTGATCTGTATTTTGATGCCTTGTTTTGTGTTTTCACTTATTCAAGTGATTCTGTTGATATTTTTCTCTGTTATAGAAGTTTGTGAGTGATGACATCAAGGATGAAAGAGACAATGTTTTGCAATATATGAGAAAGCTTTGGAATAATTGGAGAGGATCATTGCACAAGAATGTCAATCTAAGTGATTGAATTAGGTTCTGAAAGATGTCCCGAGGGGAGTAGACAAGAGTGATTGGGAATGGTTGGTCAAGGAGCATTTTTTATCTGATAAATTTAATGTATGACTTCATAGCTATTAACTAATATCATTTTGTTTGAAGTGACATATGAATACTTTTTAGGAATAAGTTAAATGGTGGTGGACTTAAATTATTAAATGTCAATGTGGGGAGCAAAGATGCCTTGTGTAAACTACTTTAGCATGTGTGCAAAATGACAGATAAGCTTTTAGTCCAATGAATCCATAGATTCTAGAGAATGCATGGATATATCTGGGATGTTGAGGCTAAACAGGCTCCATGGCTCATTAAAAATATTCTGCTGACAAAACTGTACTTTGAAGAAATGGGCTTGGGTAAAATGGATGTTATCAGTCTGGAGAAATGCTCAGTGAAAGAGTTCTATGTCAAACTGAGAGGAAACCATTCAAAAGTGCAGTAGAGAAGACTTATTTGCAACAACTTGGGCTCTCCTAGGTGGAATTTTATCCTGCACTTAGCCCTAGTCAAAAGTTACTAACCATAGATAGGTTAGCAAGGTGGAGTTATGTGTATGACACTATGTGCCAATTATGAAGCAGGGAAGAGGAGTCCATCAATAAACTTTTCTTCGGGTGTGAGTTTTCTGATAGTATATGGAAAAGAATGTTAAGGTGACAAGGGCTTTGAAGGAACACCATGGAGTGGAAAGATGAGGTTGACTGGGGGAGTGAGCATGAGCGAGGGAACTCTAACTAATGCTAATCTTTTTAGACTATCCCTAGCATGTGGTGTGTACTGGATATGGAGGGAGATTTTTTATGTATATTCCAGCAGCAACAGTCTACCTTTTGATAGTGTATTGAAGTTGATTGTCCAAGAAATACATTGTCACAGGAATGCTAAGCCGAGGTTGTAGAAGAGCCTACTCGAACTCAATTTCTACCTTTAGGCCTATGACTATTTAGGCAGCGCCTGTAAGTAGAGGAGAAGAGTTTATAGATGGATCTTGTGTCTGTACAGATGTGGAGGTTTATTTCCTTACCCTGTAATTGTTATTCTTGTTAATAATCAGTTTGTTATCAAAAAAATTATAGCCCGATCAAATTGAGTTTTTCTTTGAGAACATTTTCTGCGTCTTCTTTCCACAGGACCCATAAAATAAAATTGTAATGGTTTTGGTATACTTTTGGTTTTCCTTTTTACTATTTTCCCGTCCATCATAAAAGTTAACATAAAAATTAAAATCATTAAACTAGCTTCTAATAATTTCAGTGTTGTGTTGTTAATGCAGGAAGCAAGTACAAGAAACTCAGTCAATAGGTCTATATTGCGTATGCCTCATTGTAGAGGTAGCAAGCCTATTAGAGAGATTATTTACGAACTGGTAAGTAAATCATGCAACCCTACAAGAAACCTCTTTTTTATATAAAAGATCTATATGACTTGACTTACTTTTTTAACTGTGAAGGGAGGCAAAGATAGTACTCCACCAGACATGGCAACTATTTTCTTTGAGACTTGTAAGAAGGTAAATGAGCTTGTTGAACCTGAAACCATTGAAAAATATGTATGTTTATCGATAAATTTCATTTAACATTATACCTCTTACTTAGTGCATCACCTTATTTTAAACATTCTTGTATTTAATAGGCTGAAATCCAAGAGCTGGTACAATCTGAACCATCTCTTACTAATATTGAGGTTGTGGAAAGGTGCTTTGGACCTCAATGCAAAAGTCATGCAGTTGGATTTGGTGGTGGGATAACCACTAAGGAGTTGAAAGGCGGTAGCACCTCAAAGGCTGCATTGTTGGAAGAGCTGGAAGCAACTCGAAAAGAAAAGGAATCACTACAAAAGCGCATGGATATTCTAGAGAGTAAATATGATCACCTTGATAAAATAGTGGTTCGTCAGCCTCCATCACCTCCATCATCTTCATCACATCCATCGGGTTAGTAAAATTTCTATTAGCTTTTACATGATGTGTATTTTTTAACAAATTTAGTTGTACTAATTTCCATGATGAACGAAACTGCATGCTTTAAGAATTATGCATATCTCTGTTTCAGTCAGGATACATTTCGTTTTTCTGAGCTGAGTTCCTTTCCAACATGTTCTCTATATCTTAATCATGAGAATTTATTCTAAAACTAATGTTCTATATCAGTTTAATTACTTTCCTCGATGTACATCTTATCAAGCTGTGACTGTCTAGTAGAACCCCAAGAAAATTGATCTCCTATGCTTTCTAAATTACAGGCAATCTATAGCTGAATAATAATCTTCTGACTAGCCTATCACTATTTGGTTATACCATATAAAATCAGAGAGTTGTTGTGGAGCTTTTCATGTCGTATTGCGAATAGTAGGACTTTTGGTTCTTCCTTACGAGGGATATTTGGTCTTATGGGGAAAGGGTATTCTATCTTTGTAGCAGATGATTTTTATCGAGCAAAATTCTACAACAAGTATTTGCTGAGTTAGAAACAAATTCTGAACTTTTGCTTTAAAGTAAAAGTTCACACGAGAAAATATTCTTTCACTTGAAATAACATGAGAAAATACTAGCTAAAATTCATGACATTTTTGCTTTTAAAAGTCTTTGTAAGTTCAAAGTTGAACTTATAGTTATTTTAATTGGAAGTGAACACCGAATATGATACTATAAACTGTCATGGAAAGTATCAAATGAGCCAAAAATCTTTGTAGGATTTGAAGTCTTTATAAGTGTCATCAAGATTTTTCTTATATTCTCTCCCTTTGAGCTCCGAGTCTTTACAGGCCTTCTTTATATCTTGTTACAATCTGCTCCCAACTAAACCTTTAATTATATCTACCAAAAAAAGGTATAGCATACCCAAGAGTCACACTTGTTTAATAAGTTTTACTATGCTTCTCCATTGCAGTCTTCTCTAATAAGTGTTTGTTTTCAAAACATTTTTCAAACATAACCTTTTTATTTGTCTTTCCTAGGTTTTAAAGTTTTTTCCTTCTATACAAGTACACATAATGAATTTTAACTCTAAATGGATCCTATGTACATTTATGGGATTGTTCATAGGTAAAAATATATTATATCAATTACATGTTCTTCAATTGTAGTTTTGCTAGGTGGATGCTTACTACAAGAAAACAATAAATGATATTATAAAGCAAAAAAACTGAATTGAAGAATATGTAACTGATATAATACATTTAGTTGCTCTTATTGTTTTGCTACTTTGGTCATTAAATTATTGATTTATGTTTTAAAACTAAGTTATTTAGCTATCTGAGATTCCGTTACTAATTGACATGAGATTATTCTATTAACAGATCAAGAATTTGAAGTTTAAAGAACATGATGTTGAAGAATTGCAGAGCCAACTGAAGAATAGTATTTTTAATGTTTTATTGTTGGTGGTGCAGAGACGTTGTTTCTACCTATGCTACAACTTTATTTTCTCAATTTTAGGATTTGATAGATGTCGAACATGTATATTTTGTAATATTATGTCGAACATGTATGTTTTTTTTAGATATTATATCGAACATCTATGTTTTTAAGTAATTAATGTGATGTTTTAGTTTTTCTTCTTAACAATGAAATTTTATTTGAAGAACAATTATTTGGTAGATTTTCGATTGCATGTGAAGAATATAAAATAATACTACTTTGGAATTGTTGGGAATAAATAAATTATGTAATTATTGAAATCAAAATTTGTGAAAGGAAATTTGATCGTTAAAAGTATTATTATCAACGAAAGTAATTTTAGTCGCTAAAAGTACTTGTAACGACCGAAATTTATTGTTTTAGCTGAAGGTTTTAACAACCAAAAGACCATCAACAAAGGGAAATTTGGTTGTTGTAAGTAAGTGTAATGACCAGATTAATTGTTGTCGCTAAAGGATATTTAACGATCGGATATGCAATCTGGTCGTTAACCTTTAACGATTGAGATTTTAATAACAGGTGACGACCAATTTTTACCCGGTCGTTATTGACTTATAGCAACCATTTTTGATCTTTTTATGACCAAATTTTCCCTCGCTGAAGATCATTTTTCTAGTAGTTCCTGGAAACCCCCCAAATAATTATCCTCCTCGTCGGACTCTGTCTCAGCTGATCTACCTTAGGAACTCACAACTTTTACTTTCTCAATTCCTCCTGCTAATAAGTGCTTTGTCAGCAGGTCCATTTGTGTCTTCAAGTGAGCCATATCTTTATTACTCTCTTCCTCTTTATGACGCTGCTCAGCTGACATACCCATAGTATAAGTACTAGGGGCAACTTCTGAATCTCGGGTGTGCCAAACTCTGTTTGTTTTAGTGAGCCTGTCCAGAATATTAGTGGTCTCAATAAAAGTGAGCCCCATGAATGCTCCTTCCACTGCATTATCAAGCGTTGGCCTGGTATCTGAATTTAGCGATCTATAAAATATCTGCATCAAAAACCCATCTGTCAGCTGGTTGTCCGGGCACTGGGTCAACTTTTTTTTAAACCTCAACCAGGTTTCACGCAGGGACTCGTGCGGTTGCTTCGGAGTTTTACTAATCTCATCCCTCAACTGTAACATTCAGGAGGGAGGAAAGAACCTTTCTAGGAAAGCTCCTTTTAACTCACCCCAGGTTATTATAGAATTCGGAGTTAGCTCAGTCAATCATAGTGTTGCCTCATCAGACAGAGACAATGGGAACAACCTTAGCCTAATAGCTGTTTGATTCACACCCAGCAGTTCAAAGGATTTGCAGATGCCTACAAAATTCATCAGATGCATGTTAGGGTCGTCACCAACTACACCTCTAAACAACCCCTTCAGATTTAACAACTGGATCATTGTGCTGGTGATATTAAACATAGCGCTCGACGCTAATGGAGAAAGAACATTGGCGCCCGTAGCACCAACTCCATCTAAGTCAAGGTCATCATCATCATCCAAAGCAACTTGCCTTGGTTGTTGTCGACCTCTACCTCTCGATGGAGGCCTTTGCTCGACAGGAACAAGATTACCAATATTATCCGCCGCTCTACCATCACCTACTGCAACCTCATCATCCAACGTAGCATCATCCTCAATATCATCAGCATTCAAGTGCTGCTTGGCCTGCTGAGCTACAGCGAGTATTGCTGCCTCTTGTTGTTATGCATTCATGTTTTGCCTTAAAGTTCTAGCAAGTTCAGGGTCGTAGATTAATATTAGTTCACCGGAGCATCGGGTACTTGGCATGCACAACTCTGTACCTTGTAACAATCCAAAAACAACAAATAAAAGTAAATCAGGAAAGTATGACTAAGAGTCAACTAAACACACGGGACTTAATGAACAACCGTATTCCCCGACAATGGCACCAAAATTTGATACGCCAAAATTATACCTCTGTTAAGAAGCGTAAATGGTCGTTTGTCAAATATAGAATCCAACAAAGGTTGGGGTCGATCCCACATGGAATAAAGTGCAAATTAAGTTGTTAGTGACTTAGATGACTAATAATCAATAGTTTTAGGTAATTTGGGGTGGTTTGAAGTTTTCAATCTTTGAGCAATGCAAACAATAATTTATGAGTTTCAACAAGTAATAATCAGTAAGAGAGGTGAACTAGGGAAGCGTTCACCATGGCTTTGTAAACGATCTCGAGTTAGAGCTCAATCAGATTCTTTTTATATGCTTAACATGAAGTAATTGGAATCATGCTTACGTCTAAATGTTTCTCAACCAAATAGATGCCTTTTCTTTTCAATTCTTTCAAACTTGAAAAGATACAATTACATATTTCAATTAAAACTCCAAGTAAATTAATCTCGCTAAAGCATTAATCATTAGACGAGAGTTAGTAGTCTCGAATCCTCGTTGTTAATCTACTTTACTCGATTTTAATCTCTTAGTTCAAGCAAATAAAACCTAGGCTTGTTCTAATATTTGCAACCATTATAAAACATTAAGAATACAAGATTAACAACGTGAATAGCATACTAATCGAACCCAACATCACCCGGAATCTATATCATCACTTTTGCCCTGGCTCCCACAACCCTAGTTGTGGGAGTTTTAGCCACTCATGCTTGCAAAATCAAGGAAGAAAGTAATACTATTCATTATAATAAGAAGATTTTCTTACAATATAAAATCACAAGCTTTACGTTAATCCTTGATAAAATCCAAGCAACAATGGTGAGATCCCAAAGAAGAAGACAATAGTAATGTTTTTCCCTCTTTGCTTTGTTCAAAACTCGTACAAAAACGTGTAAAAATTATCTGATAGTTAATGCTAAAATTAACCCTAACACTGGGTATTTATAGTAGCCTAGGAAATTATATTCCAAAAATAGAACGCGAACTGCTCGCTTCAACTTGACGGGTTGCTTTGACACCTCATCAGGCTTGTGACAACTCGTTAGCTGAGTCTTCACAACGTTCTAGTGATTTCCTTTTTCTGCCTCAGCTTGACAATTTGTCATGACGGTTTTCCATGGCTGTGAAGACTTATCATGGAACTCATCGCTCTTAACTAGTGATGCTTGCCGACTGCTTCATCTTGATGATTTGCTGTGATGGTTCGTCATGGATGTGATGACTTGTCATGGCAGTTGTCACACTTATACATTGACTCTTCTTGTGATGTCTTACTTGGTGACTCATCCTGAAGATTCTCCAAGGCTTTGACAACTCGTCAAGTGAGTCATCACAGTTAACAGTGAGTACCTTTTCAGTGCAAATCCTCATCCATTTCATCCTTGTCCACTTTCCATTTCATCCTTGTCCACTTTCCTTCAATTTAAACACATAAACTATCAAACACAACAACGTTTGCTTGAAAAGTCACAATTATTCTTAGTTAAAGAAGTCAAATATGTCGTAGAATGCCGGCACATCACACCATCATCTCTTCGGGTGAGTTGATTAGGTCATTATTGTTGCTTCCCAAAAGCTCCTTTTTACTTCTCTCAACTTAATATTCACATGTGGTAAGTTTCCCGATGTTAAATACTTGTTTTTATGAAGGTTGGGAACTCATATTGTGAAGCATTCTTTGTAGAATTGCCATGTTTATTTTATCTGAGATCCAAAAATTTTGGGTCCCCAATTTTGAATTGTATTGGGAATTTTGGTTAGTGTCAACTTGGTAGAACTTGAATTTTCTTAATGCATGTTGATTAGTAGTGCTTTTTTTCCTTGAATTCTGTGTTTGGGGTGAAGTCTGAGTAACCCACTCGTGATTGATACATGATTTGACCCGATGATAGATTGGGTGACGTCATTCTTAAGGGCAAATCATCATTTTTCATGAGGTTTTTTTGAGAATAGTTTGTTGGGGCTGAATCTTGCTACTTGTATGCCCATGATTCTTTGTTGAAGACTATCTTTAGGTGTATGACCTTGTACAGGGAGGGGTTAATTGTTTCTAAACTTGTTGGTGCCCATTGTTTCAAGTAAGGGCATGATTTTCCCAATGATAGGTAGGGTAATGTCCATCTTAAGGAAAGTCGTTAAGTTCTTTTCTTGCTTGTTGATTTTGTCAATGGAAATCCGGGGAAGTCAGAGTACCAGGATGTTCATGGTCATGATATCCCTTACCCCTTTTGTTTAAATATTATTAGTTTGTTGTGTGGTTCCAAGTTCCTAAGCACATCTTTCTCTATGGACAACGTGCATAACTCACAAGAAATTGTGCCATTGTGTGTTTCGCATGTGATGCATAAATCTTGATATGCGGGTCGCACAAGGCGTGACATCATACATGAAAAGAATGGTCGGTCACTGTTTGGATATGCGATTGTTGGTGCGACGCACACTTTGTCTGGTGCGTTCCGCACTAACTTCGCACATCAGAGCTTAAACCATTGCAGGTTTCTGTTAGCTCAAGCGATGCCACGTGCAATGTGCACTTTGTCTGGTGCGGTCTGCATGGGGTCTGCATGAGCCAACATTTGCCTGCTTTATCTTCTACTCTTTTGCATTCCATCCGTTTTAGTTATTAGCTTCTTTTAGATCATATATAGATACATAGTGCATGCAACTAACATCCAATTGCAGGAATATGACTTCTACCAGGACCCGTCAATAGAGGCGTGCCACAAAACACACTCCGAATGTAGGTGTTACTATTCAAGGGGTTGGATATGGAATATTTTCAAGAGAAATTCCCGAAAATGCCAAAATAGTTCCGCATAAGAGCTTGGGAACATTTTCACAAGACTCCGGGTCCCTATTATCTTGAGTTGGTACGAGAATTTTATGCTTCAGACTGGGCCCGACTTGATATGCTGAAATACAAGGGTCCATTAAGCAAGTTACCTTGCCTCAAGTCGATGTTAGTCCGAGGTAAAGAGGTGGACATCACCGCTACAACCATCCATTTTTCCATTTGGGATGATGAACCAATTCCAGAGTCATGGTACATTGAGTGTGTGGCTACAAAAGGAAATCAATACGAGTGGGTTGCTTGTGTAATTACAGAAGGGAACCCCTTTTGGGCCATCTCAAATGGGCAAATCTATCTCTAATAACTCAGGTTCGAAGCTCGCATGTGGCTTCACTTTGTGAGTACAAGATTCATTCCAACCAGTCACACAACTAAAGTGACCATAGAAATGGCCATCCTTATTGCATGTATCATGGCGAGCCTCCCTTTAAATGAAGGGGAAATCATAGCGGAACACTTAAAAAGGAAAATCGTCCTTGAAATTGATAGTGTCAAGTGTGAGGAAAATCTGTGCTAGACTGGATAACATAGAAGTGGAGGTCGATGAACTTAAGCAAGTGATCCCGCATATTGAGCCAAATTGGGATCTTAATCTACTGGCTACAAGTTCAATTTCTCCTCCGAGGTGTGCTAGCCCTACCGATGATTAGTTCACAGGTTGGGACCCAATTGATGAAGAGGAAATATCTAAGGTACAGGAGGAAGTGGCACTGGTCGACACTGCCCCAAAGATTTCAGATTCAGTTATCCAAGATCACCTGTCACCTCCCATGACATATGTGAGAGAATGGGGACTTCAGCCGAGGTTCTCATACCATTAGTTGATGACTTGCTCAGACAAGTGGGTTGTGGAACCATATGGATACATTCAAGTCGTATGGGACCCATCAATTCCATTGGTGGAGGAGTTTCAGATAGACTCGACACATGCCTACATACCACCACCAGCACCACCAGCCCCACCGGCACCTCGACCGCCTAGGTCACCACATCGGTTCTGCTCAAGGAGGCGTCGTCATCATCATTAGCCTATTCAAGGAGTTTTTGGCACTCATTTTTATTTGTATAGCTTTTTATGCATCGGGGATATGCTTGCTTAATGTTGGGGGGATCCTGCAACTATGTACATTGTTGGTGAAACTTGTTGTGATGACATTGCCCTCGCCGGGCCTTTTTCTTAAGTTAGTTTATTTTGAGCTTAATGGTGCCCTTACCAAGCTTGATTTTTATTTTTTTATGTTGATGGTGTTGCCGCGTTTGCCTTACATGCCCCATTGTTTCACTACCAATGCATTGCAAATGCTCTAAAGGCCTATGCCAAGGCTTGTTTTATAATAAATCATGAGCGTGCAATTTGGGTATTGCCTTGTTAATAGTAGTTTAGCAATAAACTCTGAGGGTTGTTTATTTTCTTTTTCTTTTGTTTTTGTGTCAAACCGGGTTGGTGTTTCCCTATCTTAGGGATGTACTCCGCCCTAATCCTCAACTGATAGTAGCCGGACCTTAAATCAACCCTGAAACTGATCAAACAAGTCATCAATCCTCGGCATCGGATACCTATTCTTCACTTTCACCTTATTCAGCTACCAATAATTGATACACATCCACATCGACCCCTCCTTCTTCTTCATGAAGAGAACAGGAGCACCCCAAGGAGATACACTCGGTCTAATGAACCCCTTATCTAACAAATCCTGGAGTTGCTCCTTAAGCTCTTTCAACTATGCAGGAACCATACGGTAGGGAGAAATAGAAATGGGCCTGGTTCCTGGCTCTAACTCAATGGAAAAATCAATATCTCTCTCAGGTGGAAGGCCTGGCAGGTCTGTAGGAAACACATCTAGGAAGTCTTTAACCACAGGAACAAACTCAGGAGATGAAGGGTTAGCACTAGCATCTCATACATATGCTAGATAAGCTAAAAATGTATGGGAAATTAACTTCCTATCTTGAAGACAAGAGATGATCCCAAACGGTGCATGGCTAACAGAACCCTGCCACACAATCGGGGATACACTAGGCACGGCGATGGTAACGGTCTTGGCATAACAATCCAAAACCGCATGGTGAGGGGATAACCAGTCCATGCCCAGTATCACATCAAAATATAACATATCAAGTATCAACAAATAACCCCAAGTCTCCAAATCACCAACATATATCATGCAAGATCTCACAATCTGATCCACTACGAAAGAATCTCCTACTGGGGTCAAAACAGAAACAGGCACAGATAATGGCTCACTAGCGAACCCAAAACAAAGAACAAAGTAGGTACACAAAGTAGGTAGATACATATGAACATGTAGATACAGGATAAGATAAATCCATAGCAGAGTGATGGCAAACAGAAATCGTACTTGTAATCACAGCATTCGAGGCCTCTGCCTCCGGTCTCCCAGGGACCACATAAAACTGATGACAACCTCTACTTACCGAACTACCATCCCCACCACCTGCTCTCCCGTGCGGGGAACCACCCCTAGCCTGGCCACCACCCTCTTTGGTTGGAGGCTGAACTGCTCGTAAAGGCTTTACCGTATGAGCAGCTGACTGAATTGTACCCCGTTAGGAGCAATCTCTAGCATAGTGACCAATAAAACCACACTCATAACAAGGCCCTGACATCCTGAACAGATGAGATGGACCAGCAGAACCTGAATGGCCACAATGGCCTGATGCCCCAGATGCTGCACCCCATGAAGACTGACCCTGCTTGAAATGAGAACTACCGGAAGTCTGAAGTGAAGCCTGAACTGGTCGGTGGGACTGACCCTGGTGCTACTATAGCTGATAACCCTGACCCCACTGGCCTGAACCTCTACCACCCTGATAACAAGACCTCTAATCTCTAGTCCCCTGATCAGGTCAATGCAAGTCCTCCATAGTACGGACATCATCTGCAATAGCCTGAAACGACTGACCACTAGAAACCAATATCTTAGCTGGCTGTCTAATCTCTTTCCGTAATCCCCAAACAAACCTGTGAATCATGTTCGGCTCAGTAGGAATGATCATAGCTCCAAATGGAGCAAGCTGATGGAAACGGGTCTCATACTCAAATATAGACATAGATCCCTACATAACCCTGGTGAACTTCTCCCGGTGATGCTCACGATCACTGTAAGGTAAGAACTTGGCCATGAAGGCCTCATAAAACACAGACCAAGGCATCAGGCGTGATGTAGAAGGTATATAAGCAACTTGTGCCCTCCACTATAACTTTGCTAGACCCTCCAGCTGATACATAGTATATCTAACCCCGTGAGTTTCTAGCAAACTCAGATGGTTTAACATCTCCTCACAGGTAGTAATAAACTCATATGGGTCCTGTCTTAATGTACCAGCAAACCTCGGTGGCTCCAATCTTAGAAATCTACTCAAGGCCTTCTGCTCCCCATCTGTCATAGTTGGGCGAGGAGCAAGAGGTTGTGTAATCGCTGGAATCGAAATAACCTCAGCATAGGGAGCCACAGTAGCAGGCTACACTCCTGAACTCGGTGCACCAAGGGCTGCCTCAGAAGGTCTTTCCCCAATCATACGCAAAAGTTAAATCAGTAAACCCTAAATATCCAAAGACCGAGCTGGGGATGAAGCTGGCACAAAAGCTGGTGCTGGAACTGGTGGCGCTTGGATTATCCTCGGGTCCATAGGCTATGGCTCAGGAACAAACTCTGGCTCTATCTAAACCCTAGATACTCTAGCAGCCCTAGCTGGAGTTAGAGGTGCAGGGGTCGAAGGCTCTTCTTCACCAGAAGCCGAAGATCTTGTACGAACCAACTGTGGAAGAGTGAACCAGAATAAGTGATATTTCTAAAAACCTTCAAGGATACTACGCAAGAGATAGAAACAAGAAAATTCCATCTTTCCTAAGACTTCACTACAGCCTCCCGAAGATTGAGTATGAACGTCTCTAACTTGATCAGAAGGACTCTACTAAACATTGGCTCCTATACCGATGACACTGGTGAACCTAAAACTCTGGTACCAAGCTATTATGACCCGATTTCTCGGCCATGATGGCACCTATAACACTCCAGAAGGCGAACCAATCCCCGTAGCCCGAAACGATCAGTAATGGGCTACTATCTAAGAATTTAAGTGGAAGAACAGTTTAATAAGCAAAAGCAAGGGAACAAGATGAAGAAAATAGATAACATGAATATATGCATGCATATGCGGAAGCTAAACCAAACCCAAAAACTTGGTATCATAGTATAGAGCCGGATCTATATATAAGGAGTACGAAAGGATCCAAAATAATATATACACAATGTCTCCGAGTAGTATTAGAGTACATAAAGCAAAATATAAACTAAAAGCTATGCTATAGTCCAAAATCTCCAAGCACGACCCATACCGGTCTAGCGGTGATGTCCTATACTAGGATCTGCACCAGAAGATGTAGAGTGTATCATAGGCCGACTGGGCACATATAAGATAAAAGAGCAGTAATGAACATAATAGAAAATATATAGTCATGGAAGGCAATGAATAAATACATGGAAACTAGCCTTGAGGGATGACAGCAGAAAGCAACATATAAGGATAGCAAGTAGAATATATATGCAATAGGCACAGGTGAAAGTAAGAAATGGTGCACCTGGGATCCTCGCAATAACAATATATAGTAAGTTTAGAAGTCGATGGTATACCGGTAACCTCAAGTACAACGGAAGGGAGGAAAAGAATAAAGATAGGCATGCTCGGAAAAACAGGAATAAATAACCAACTTAATCATACAAAACTCAAGCCAAGAACTAACAACCTCTCAGTATCCAATTTCATGTATATAACCATGACATGGTGTAGTATAGCGATAAACAAACAAGCTTCTACCTACAGTCCCCCACCCGCCCATACAACTGAGGAACATAATCAAGTGAAAACAAACCCTCCGTATACCCATACAATCAGAGCGTACACTCAACAAATAGCAAACAAGGTTGGAACTATAACACCTCAGAAAATTCTAGATTAATTTTAATACTTTAGACGAGTACATATCCTAATCTATAAAGAGTTATGTGTTGTAATATATACTAAATTAATGGTTCTTGAGTCTACTTTCTAGTGACATATACAATTTGGTATTTAAGAGTTCCCAAGGAAATATACTAAAGGATGGCCTCACAATATTTTGAGTTAAAATGCACAACTTTACCTATGTGCAGTCGTACCGTAGTGGGCGTGTATATTTTAAATTGATTTAACCTTGTTTCTGCATGTTGGGGTAATACTTTTTTTAAGTGACCATACCATTATTTAAGTTACAAGTATTTAGAAAGTGGGGCCCACTTTGACCTTTCCTATAAGTGAAGTAAATAGGAAAAATGGACTTCTACCCCAGAAAATGTGAGAAGCCTAGGTGATCTCTGTACTTTTTCTTCTTCAGTGAAATTTATGAGGAAATTGGGGACTGTAAAGCTGGAAGAGATTCTGATGAAGGAGAGGCAGACATCAATCCAAAATTCTTAGACCATTATTAGTTTTCATTCAAGTATTTTGAGGATCCCTCAAGAACTCAAGTTGGGATTTAATTTCTAATAGGTAATTTCTCTACCCCAAACTCGAGAATGATTATGGAATACGTTTGGGATGTAGTGTGAAGTGGGAATTATTATTTAATTTAAATTTTTTGCATTAGCTTTTGAAGTGGGTATTGATGAAATTAGGGTTCTTGAAAGAGGGAAAAAATGAAATAATCTATAAAGGTGGATTTTTGGGGATTTCCTACTGATCAGAAAGATTTGATATTGACTTAATATGAGTGAAAAATAGAGGATTCTACCTAAAGAGTTGTTAACGAGTTTGACTAGTTTTGAACAAGTAAAAATATTAGAATAATTTGTCAGATGAACTATCGGGTTAATTGATGGATGCATATATTATTTTGTAGTTAATTGGTTTCCAATTGGATGGTGGAGGCTAGTGATTGGCTACGTGAAGGCTACACCCACACATGTTGAGTTGTGTAGAACTCATGGTTCTACCATTAGCTAGGAAAGTACTAAAGGTATGTAAAGCTAAAACCTCCTCCGCTATTAAGGCACGACCGTAAGCCACTGCTTCCTCCTAAAAGAGTCAATATAGTTTGCTTGATATATGTGAACAAAGCGTTCCCTTTCAATATGTCAATCACATGTATAATATGGTCAAATATCTATATGCTCGTTCCACTCTTAACTTTTTGTCTTCAAGCTTTATAGGCTTATCGATTGAAGTTACATATCCATATTATTCCCTCAAGTCAAGTACTCTTAATGTTTTCAAGTATTCAAACTATTTTCCATGATCGTAAGTGACTTTACTTGAAATTCTTAAAAGTCGCATGGTGCATTTATCACATTTTATAAATGAGTATAAATGGATGCAATATAGTCGCATTTGTATATTTTATCACATAGGCAATATATCCATAAGATTAAACGTTAAACTAGAGCTTGAATAGCTAGATATTATACTTAAAGAAGTTAAGTGCTATATGAAGACCCTACTTGAGGGGTTAAATAATCCTTATCATAATCTAATTGTTATAGTTCTTTAAGGCATTATGTAATTAAACTACACACGACGAGGGAAGGGTATTCATAGGTTTTACTTGAAACATTCGCCTGACGTGATTCTGTGCACAGGATTGAGACCAGACCATTATAGTGAGCCCAAATCTTATGGCGTACCTGCCCTTGTGGAACCATTTGCATTTGGAGTCAGCCGAAACGTTATGCACTAGTTCCCCTGACTCAAGCAAACATATGGAACATATGGCCTGCGGGCAGACCCTTATATTGAGCTCTCAAAGGGTGTACCTTGTATTTGACCCCGATTAAAGGTATGTTTATAAAATCATAGTCATGAGTATTTGGGCAACATATTCTTCACACTTGATATTGATTGCCTTTGGTAGGCCATCATATGATTATTTGTATTCGAAAGTAGGCATAGGATGTCACCTAGGCAAATTACTAGGCCTTTCATAACGATGAGTTACTCATAAGGTATTATATGATAAGTTAATGAGGAAAATGCATAGGTTATAGATTTATATTGTGCATCGGTCACTTGTACGCTCACGGTTACAGTTCCATACATGAGCTTTTAGTATTCAGTTATCTATGGTTGCTCATTTTATTATTTGATTCATTTAGCGTCTCCATATGTTTGCTTGTTATTCTATCTTCTTTACATACCAGTACATGTTATATATGTATTGATGTCCCTATGTTCAGGGGAACTGTATCTATGTATACACAAGATCATGTACATAAGTCAGAATACTTCTATCTTAGATGCTCATTTCATATTCCATGAGGCAGTTAGTGAGATCTCTTTTTCATTTAGAGCCAATAGATGTTTGGTACTCTTTGGTCATATTTATAATTATGGCTTGGGTATGTCAAGGTCCTTCCTCGACCATCTATCATTGTATAGTGATAAATTCTATTAGAGTCTTTGTAGAAAATGTAGAGTTATCATATGTAATCATAATTTCAGTTGTCCACTGCGTTAGTGTGATCAGTTTGTTAGTGTTGCTTATGTTCCACTCCTAAAAAGAATTTTTTTTTGTCTTATGGTAGTGGCTTATCCTCTTAACACAGGTCATTTGTACCAGGTGTTCATACGGAACCTTGTTCGCCCCTTCCATTCTGGGGGCGTTACAAACTTGGTATCAGATCCTAGGTTTAATTATCCCAGGGAGTTTACAAAGCCATGTCTAGTAGAACATCATTTATGAATGTGATGTGCACCACATTTATAATGGAGGGACTGCTTGGGCATATAGGAATTATGACCTTCTTTCATGATCTAGATCGTGCGACAGAGCTAAGTCCTAAGAAGTTGCTTACCATCCATACTCTACTTAATCATTATATAGATTTTATCTATTGAAGGCAACCCCAAACCAAGCCAAAGAACAAACTTTAGAATTGCGAAATGGGCAGTTTTTAGCTTCAAAATCACTAGTCACATTGATGCTCATATATTGGATTTAGTCAAAGTAAGTCTGATCTTTTAGATCCACCATTGTTTTACAGAAGAAAAATATGCATTGGCTTATTTTCCCTCAATAGTTATAGTTGTACTGGGTGTTACTCTCAGATTTATCTTAAGCAGTTCCCAAGACGGGGATTAGTCAAAGGTTTACTTGATTAAGGGTTGTTCGTCTGCAGAATTAAAAGATGGCATCCCCTGATGTAACTTTTGCAGAAGAATATAGTTGACTTCTAAGTATGAAAGCTTTTATGCATGATCCCTCCAATAGTTATAGGATTTAAACCTATGAATGATGTTCAATACTTCTTTAGGAACATAATCAAAATCTTCAGGATTACGTCTATGCTTAGAAAAGGGACGGACGAATAGGCTCCTTATAAGTTGAAAATGTAGTAGTGGCCTGAATTGTTAAGTAAATGTGCCATACCAGTGTTAACTAGAGATTTATTTATTTGATCAACAAGGCCTAGATGCTTTATTAGAAATTATTTTCAAGCGGTAATAAAAATGATTTCTATAAATTATGTGTATTAGAGTACCCCAATTAGGTAATGACATGTGTAAATCCTTTGATAGTAGCAAACTCGGGAATTGAGTTTTCAATAGACTTATGGGAATATAGGTATAGATATGTCTCATTATGAGTTATGTTAGAGTTAAGAAGGGTATCAGTACGCGACTAAATATTAGGATTGAAGAATATCAAGGGGTTAGACATAAGCTATGATTTATCAAAGTGCTTAGAGTAGCAAGAGACATAGTATCAGTTAATTGATTATAAGGAAGAAGTTATTGCATTTAAGATAAAATCGAAGGTTATCTGAACATCCCAGACTAAGTATATATGTGAAATGAAGCTCCCAGCTAGAGTACGACTCTTATGAAGGTTAGAGAATGTTATAGAGGAATGATTATATAGTTTCAATGATCAGTAGTGTCGTGATTTGGTGTCGATGTAATTTCTAGATACCTATAGGATTAAATTGTCATGAATTCATATATGTAAATGTCATAACTTACTTGCTTGTATAATTATACGTGTTACATGTCTTAAAGCCTATTGCTAATATGATACTTGTTTTTATAAGCTAATTAATTTATATGGTTATGTTCCCTTTAGGGATTATTTGTCTATATGTTATTTATAATAGATCATTTGTGTATAGATTACAGATTATACGAATCATTATTTATATGATAAGTATATCTTAGGTCATTTTTTTTTTCTTAAGCTACATGCTACATAAATCATTTATTAATATGCTACATGTTTTACAAAGAGTGTGTTCACATGCTATATGTTTCATAAAATATTGATCCATATGTTAGATGTTTTTTGGACTATTTATTTATATGTTATTTGTATCCTAGACCATTTTTCTTATAGGCTATATGTTATATGAATCCTAGTTGTATGTTACATGTATAAGATGCTTAAATTCTATATATCGATCTACAAGATTAGATATTTTTATAAATTACTTGTCTATATGTTATTTGTTTCATGAAATATTTGATCACATGTTATGTACATACGCATTAGAGGTTTTTTTCCATATATTATGGGTTATTTATTTACATGTTATAGACATTATAAGTCACTCGTTTCTTCGTTACACGCTCTATAGTTTGTTTATTTAAATGTTATACGTTTTGAAAGTTCATATGATTAGAATGTTAAAATTAAACTGGTCATATGACATATGTTTAATTATTTATAGGTTGTAAGGACATCTGTTTAGAGGTTATAACTCATATACTCATACGTCATAATTAAGTTATTTATATGCTATATCTTTCCACAATTTTAAAATTTATGAGTTAGGTATTTCCATAGCTTACTTGTTTATTTGATTTTATGAAAATATCATGTCATAGTCCACTGATGTGCCCAAATTACACCTCTAAAAGAAGCGCAAGCGGTCGCTGTTGATGTGCCGCCACTTTACATCACTTTCGACTCCTTTAAACTAAGAATAATCGTATGTTTTCAAGTAACCGTCGTCGTTTTGATGGTTTTATGTTATATTTGTAGGAAATGGAGACAAACACGGAAACGGAAGGAAATACGAGCAAAAAGACATTCTGGATAAGAGTGACGGCCTGAGTGACGGTCCGTCACAGAGACCGTCAAGTGGTGGCAGGCCACTGCCTAGGGGTGACGGCCGTCGTGATGGTCCGTCAAGGTGGTGACGGTCCATCATAGTGACCGTCAAGTTGAGCTGCACCACTGCCTAGTGGTGACGGCCAAGGCGACGGTCCGTCAAGCCAGTGACGGTCCGTCAGCCTGGCCGTCAAGTTGAGACAGTCGGCGACGCGGAATCCGAGCATTTTTGGGATTTGTTTCCTAGACTCCTATAAATACACTATGTTAGGTTTATTTTACATGTCAAGCTTTTTACTATAGTTCTCCCAATATTTTTAGGAGAAAATTTGAGAGCAAGAAACACGTTTTCCTTGTCTTGAATTCGTGTTCTTGATTTGTTCTTGGGATCTTGGTTTTTCTTGTTCTTGGATATTTGAAGATTGTTTTCATTATATTGTAAGAATCTCTTCTCCTTATTATGAATATGACTTTCTTCTCTTCTTTTTCTAGCATGATTAACTAAACTCCCACAACTAGGGTCGTGGGAGCCATGGCTAAAGTAGCGATATAGATTCCGGGCAGCGACGGGTTCAAGATATATGTTGTCACGTTGTTAATCATTCATTATTTAACATTTTCTAGTGGTTGCAAACATTAGAACATGCCTAGGTTTAAATTTGCTTGAGTAAAGAGATTAAAACCGGGAAACTTGATTAAATGACGAGGATTCGAGACTACCAACTCTCGTCTTATGATTAATGCTGTAACTAGATTAATCTACTTGATGTTTAGTATTGATCTAAAAAAGCACACCTTTTCAAGTTGGAGAGAATTTAAAAAGTAAATTTCGTCTATTTGGTTGAGAAACGTTTAGATGATACCATTAATTCAATCACATCGTGACACGCATATAGAAAGAACCCGGTTAAGCCTAGAATCGAAGTTGTTACAACGCCATGGTGAACACGTCCCTAGTTCGCTCTCATATTGATTTTCACTCATACATTATTTCGTTTTGCTTACACATTGTTCACACAAAACCCCCCGCCCCCTTTATTTTAACCGGGAACCAATTGACCATTAGTCAACTAATTCACTAAAGACTTAACTTTCACCCATATTCTCTGTGGGATGACCCAACCTTTGTTGGGTTCTATATTTGACAAACGATCGCTTACGCTTCTTAATTGGAGTGGTACTTTGAGCGTTATAAAATTTTGGCGCCGTTGCCGGGGAATACGGTTGTTTGTTAAGTCCGGTGTGTTTATTTGACTCTTAGTCATACTTTCCTGCTTTTACGTTTATTTGTTGTTTTTGGTTTTTGACAGGGTACAGAGTTGTGCATGCCAAGTACCCGGCGCTCGGGTGAATCAACATTACCTTACGACCCCGAGCTTGCTAGAACGTTAAGGCAGAATATGGCCGCACAACAAGAAGCAGCAAGGCTCGCTGCAGAACTGCAGGCCCAACAAAATTTGAATGCTGGTGGTCTGCAAGATGATGTTATGCTGAATGATGAGGATATCGACTTGGATGGAGTTGGCGCTACGGGCGCCATTGCTCTTCCACCGCTAGCGCCCGGAGCCAAGTTCAACATCACTAGCACGATGATCCAGCTGTTGAACTTGAGAGGAGTGTTCCGTGGTGCCGCTGGTGATGATCCAAACCAGCACCTGATGAATTTCGTGGGCATCTGCAAGTCGTTCGAGTTGCCTGGAGTAAGTCAGACGGCAATCAGGCTCAAGTTGTTTTCGTTGTCTCTGTCTGATGAGGCAGCATTGTGGTTGACAGAGCTGACCCCCGACTCTATCACAACTTGGGGAGAGTTGAAAGGAGCTTTCCTAGAAAGGTTCTTTCCTCCCTCTAGGATGATACAGTTGAGGGATGAAATCAGTAATTTCAGACAACAACCCCACGAAGCTTTACATGAGACGTGGTTGCGGTTCAAGAAGAAGCTGACACAATGCCCGAACCATCAGTTGACCGACAACTGCTTGATGCAGACGTTCTACAGGGCACTGAATTCGGCTACCAAGCCAACGTTAGACAACGCAGCAGGTGGTGTATTCATGGGTCTCACTTTTGTTGAGGCCACAACTACTTTGGACAGGCTCACCAAAACCAACAGGGCCTGGCATACACGGGATACAGAGGTAGCAGCTAGCACTTATGCAGTTGGTATGTCAGCTGAGCAGCGCAGAAAAGAGAAGGAGCGCGACCAAGACATGGCGCATCTGAAAACGCAGTTGGACCTATTGACAAAGCACTTGTTTTCGGGAGGCGTAGAGAAGGTGAAAGCTGTTGGTTCCCAAGGTAGAGAAGCAGAGTTGGAAACTGATGAGGAGGCGAATTACTTGGGGGGTTTCCAGACCAATGGCCAAGGAAACCAAGGTCGGACCTATCAGAAGGACAACTACTATGAGAAAGCTGGTTACAGAGATCGCGAGCAAGGAAACTGGAGGAATAACACTGATAGAGGTGGGTTGTATGTACCACTTGGTAATCGGGATAAAGCTAGCAATGAGGTAGGGACTTCCAAGCTAGAGAACATGATGGCGAAGATGCTGATGAAGGTAGAATCGACTGACTCTGGGGTGAAGGAGATAAGGACTGAGTTATCGGCCATGAGTCAAATAGTGGAGGCGCATTCCACTTCGATTAAGCAATTGGAGCAGCAAGTGGGCTTAATCTCGGCATCTCTAAATCCAAGGAAGACAGGTACCTTGCCGAGTGACACGATTCAAAATCCGAGGAATGACTCAAGCTGTATGGCGATCACTACAAGAAGCGGCAAAATATTACCGGAATCACATCCGGTAATTCAGACTCAAGTTGAGGGTGATGACGCCAACGACAAAGAGGTTGAAGAGGCTACTCAAAAGCCCGCGGAGAAAAGCAAGGAAGCTAAAAAGCTTCCAACTATGATGCCTCGGCCACCGCCTCCGTTCCCACAACGCCTGAAGAAGAAAAGGGAAGATGGTAAGTTCCTGAATTTTCTGACCATGCTCAAGCAGATATCAATAAACATCCCATTGGTGGAAGCGCTTGAACAAATGCCCGGATATGCCAAGTTCATGAAGGACTTGATTACAAAGAAGAGGTCGGTAAGTTTCGAACCAGAAGATAACCTCCACCACTGCGGCGCTATTTCCTCAAGGTCGTTAGTCGAAAAGAAGGAAGACCCAGGCACGTTTACTGTGCCCTGCACCATTGGGAAGCTCAACTTTGGGAAAGCCTTATGTGATCTTGGTGCTAGCATCAACTTGATGCCGCTAGCAGTCTACAAGCAATTGGGCTTGGGAGCACCTAAACCAACGTCCATGAGAGTGTTAATGGCTGACCGTTCGGTAAAGCGACCGGTGGGAATATTGTCCGATGTGCTAGTCAAGGTTGGTAAGCTTATATTCCCAGCTGACTTTGTGATCTTGGATTGCGAGGTGGATTTTGAAGTTCCCATAATCTTGGGACGACCTTTGTTAGCCACAGCTAGAGTGTTGGTTGACATGGAAAGAAACGAACTGACCTTCAGGCTAAACAATGAAGTTGTCAAGTTCGATGTGTCCAAATTGATAAAGCAACCAAGTGACATGAGGGTGGTCGCGGTCGTCAATGTCATTGAGGAAGTTTCGGCGGATGTGCATCTCGAGGAGAAGGGTATGGTTGAGACCCGATCTATTATGAGAATAAAGTTGGGATCGCAAGAAGAGAAACATGTAGAGGAAGGCGGTGAAAATAGATCAAGAAAATGAAAACACCACAAGAGAATCTGCAAAGAAAGAGCGAAGAAGTTATCGCGACTAGCTATGGAGCTAATAAAAGAGGAAGCTGGAACGCAACATGAGGTTATCGCGTGCACACACTCCATCGAGTTCTCCTACTTTGGAGACCCTGGCGGTCTCCAACATCATGTCAGAATCTGAGTCCTATGGACTTCACAGGTATTCCTTATTCTCACAGTTTTAGTTTTCACATGTATGCATTGGGGACAATGCATGAGTCTAAGTTGAGGGTGTTGGGAAACCTGTCAGTCACCACCGAGGGTTTTTGTTGCCGAGTTCTTTTCCCTCCGGTGCGCTATCTAGTAGAACCGGCATGTTTAGGTTGTCGTTTAAATTTTCAGTTATTTTCTAGTGTCTATAGCAAGCATCATGGCATTTTTCTTGACTAAAAGGAGCCCCCTCTGAAAAAATTTCTGGTTTTGAGCTTATGTTGAAACGATTGACTGTCTGGATCCTTGAATGTCATTGTGTGATTATGATAGGAATAAGTATGCTTAAGCCGAGTTGTTGTCTTGATAGTCGGTAGTGGTATAGTTTCTTGGTGCAAAGTGTGTGTGAGCATATTGTTATAAATTCTTACTCTGTGCATGCATCTAGAACTTGCCCGGTCTATTTTGTTAAGTTTGAAGTTGGTTGCTTAGGAAAGGATCACAGGCCCTTTTTGTGTGCAGTCCACTTAACCTATAAGATCGTCCAAATGCAAATAGTCCCTTTGAACCCTGTTTGAGCCATAATTGACCTTGTTCTTTCAATAACCTGTCACCATTCCTGTTTAACCTTGAATCCCTGTTTTGGCCCTGGTCTTTCCTTGGACATCGTGCACCTCAACTCAGGCAATCAGCCTAAGTTGAGGGTGGCTACTATAGAGGTAAACCCTGTTTTGTCCCTGGTCCTTCGGTGGACATCGTGCACCTCAACTCCGGCAATCAGCCTAAGTTGAGGGTGGCTACTATAGAGGTGAATGATAAGAAAAAGAGGATGGAGAAGATTGGTTGTGAATAGAATGAAAATTTGGGTGTGTGCCTAAGAAAAGAAAAGAAAAATAAAAAGAGATAAAAAAGATCGAAAAAGTAATAAAAAGAATTGTCAAAATAAAGGGGCCGCACCTGTAGCTAGAGAGAAGGAAATAAAAAGGTGAATAAGGATGGACAAAGTAAAGTTATGTGGTAATAAGACGTCGGTGGTTCCAAGGAGGGCTTAGTCACTAACCCCTAAAGGTATCCTACCTGCACCTGAAGCCTCATTACAAGCCAAAACAAGTCCTGTAGTGATCCTGAGCGGCTTTCTGAAGAACTGAAATAGAATAGTAAGGGCAAGCCTATGGTATCGCATGTGCATTGTTCGAAATCGTTTGTGAGTGTGAGCGCTTACCTAGTCCCAAATCTTGTGTGTGGGACTTCTTTGTGGTGAGGGCACCAAGATTTCTATATTGTCTATTGATTGTTAGGATAGCTGCGCATGTGCATGTAGAATGTTCTATTACATCGGAATGACATGTTTGGATCCATGCAAGTTAGTGTTTCATACATTTGTGTGCTACGAGGGAGCTTGAATTAAAATTGAATAAGATGTTGAATGACCATGAGTTGCTAGAGACACGAGTTTGTTTTCTTAGTTGAGTCGTCGTGTTGTTTTTCATTTATGTTATGTTGCTTGAGGACAAGCAAACATCTAAGTTGAGGGTGTTGATGTGCCGCCACTTTACGGCACTTTCGACTCCTTTAAACTAAGAATAATCGTACGTTTTCAAGCAACCGTCGTCGTTTTGATGGTTTTATGTTATATTTGTAGGAAATGGAGACAAACACGGAAACGGAAGGAAATACGAACAAAAAGACATTCTGGATAAGAGTGACGGCCTGAGTGATGGTCCGTCACACATGTGACGGTCCATCACAGAGACCGTCAAGTGGTGGCAGGCCACTGCCTAGGGGTGACGGCCGCCGTGATGGTCCGTCAAGGTGGTGACGGTCCATCACAGTGACCGTCAAGTTGAGTTGCACTACTGCCTAGTGATGACGGCCAAGGCGATGGTCTGTCAAGCCAGTGACGGTCCGTCAGCATGGCCGTCAAGTTGAGACAGTTGGCGACGCGGAATCCGAGCATTTTTGGGATTTGTTTCCTAGACTCCTATAAATACCCTATGTTAGGTTTATTTTACATGTCAAGCTTTTTAATATAGTTCTCCCAATAGTTTTATGAGAGAATTTGAGAGCAAGAAACTCGTTTTCCTTGTCTTAAATTCGTGTTCTTGATTTGTTCTTGAGATCTTGGTTTTTCTTGTTCTTGGATAGTTGAAGATTGTTTTCATTATATTGTAAGAATCTCTTCTCCTTATTATGAATATGACTTTCTTCTCTTCTTCTTCTAGCATGATTAACTAAACTCCCACAACTAGGGTTGTGGGAGCCATGGCTAAAGTAGCGATATAGATTCCGGGCAGCGATGGGTTCAATATACATGTTGTCACGTTGTTAATCATTCATTATTTAACATTTTCTAGTGGTTGCAAAAATTAGAACATGCCTAGGTTTAAATTTGCTTGAGTAAAGAGATTAAAACCGGGAAACTTGATTAACGACGAGGATTCGAGACTACCAACTCTCTTCTTATGATTAATGCTGTAACTAGATTAATCTACTTGATGTTTAGGATTGAAATCTAAAAGCACACCTTTTCAAGTTCGAGAGAATTGAAAAGTAAATTCGTCTATTTGGTTGAGAAACGTTTAGATGATACCATTAATTCAATCACATTGTGACACGCATATAGAAAGAACCCAGTTAAGCCTAGAATCGAAGTTGTTATAACGCCATGGTGAACACGTCCCTAGTTCTCTCTCATCTTGATTTTCACTCATACATTATTGTTCGTTTTGTTTACACATTGTTTACACAAAACCCCCCCTTTATTTACCGGAAACTATTGACCATTAGTCAACTAATTCACTAAAGACTTAACTTTCACCATATTCTCTGTGGGATCGACCCCAACCTTTGTTGGGTTCTATATTTGAGAACGATCGCTTACGCTTCTTAATTGGAGTGGTACTTTAAGCGTTATCACCTGGCACATCAAAGATGTATAGAGACTTGAGACAACTTTACTGGTGGAGTGGTATGAAGCGGGATATAGAAGAGTTCATATCTCGGTGCTTGAACTGTCAGCAGGTTAAGTTTGAGCACATGAGACCTGGTGGTTTGTTGCAGCGACTTCCAATTCCTGAGTGGAAGTGGGAAGGGATTACTATGGGCTTCGTTATTGGTTTACCTCGTACTTCTCATAGGTTTGATTCCATTTGGGTGATTGTTGATTGGCTGACTAAGTCAGCACACTTTATATCGGTTCAGACTTCTTACGGGGCGGAGAAGCTAGCTCAGATCTACATTCGTGAGATTGTTCGATTGCATGGGGTCCCAGCTTCTATCATTTCAGACCACGTCACTCAGTTCACATCGCAGTTCTGGAGGGCTATTCAGCGAGATTTAGGTACAAAGGTTCATCTTCGTACCGCTTTCCACCCTCAGACAGATGGCCAGTCCGAGAGGACCATTCAGGTTGTGGAGGACATGCTTCAGGCCTGTGTTCTTGACTTTGAAGGTTCTTGGGATCATTTTGTTCCCTTGGCAGAGTTTTCTTATAATAACAGTTTCCATTCGAGTATTGGCATGGCACCTTTTGAGGCTTTGTATGGCAGGCGTTGCAGATCACTGGTAGGTTGGTTTGATGGTTTTGATTCTAGGCCACAGAGTACAGATTTGCTTCGAGATTCCTTAGATCGAGTCCGAGCGATTCAGGATAGACTTCTGGCAGCTCAGAGCAGGCAGAAGAGTTATGCTGATCGTAGGCTTCGTGCCTTGGAGTTTAGTGTCGGTGACGTGGTGTTTCTCCGTGTATCGCCCATGAAGGGCGTGATGAGATTTGGTAGGCCCCATGTACATTAGGTCGTTTGAGATTCTTCAGAGGGTTGGTAGTGTTGCCTATCAGCTAGCCTTGCCTCTGATTTTTTCAGCTATACATCATGTATTTCATGTTTCGATGCTGCGTTGGTATGTCCCAGATGACTCTCATGTGTTGCGGTGGGATTCAGTTCAGTTGGGTGAGGATTCAGTTCAGTTAGGTGAGGGTTTAGCCTTTGAGGAGCCGGTAACTATTTTGGCCAGAGATGTCAGGAGTTTGAGGTCTCGAGAGATCCCGGTTGTTAAGGTTCAGTGGAGGCACCGTCCAGTCGAAGAGGCTACGTAGGAGCCCGAGAGAGATATGAGGGCTCAGTAACCACAGTTGTTTGAGCCTTCAGGTACTCCCTTGACCTTGACTTTCGAGGAAGAAAGTCCTTTTTAGTAGTGAATGATGTAATGATTCTTCCGGTCATTTCCGCGTATTCATTTTTCTTGTACTGTTAGAGCTTTCCTGTAGTGGCCCCAAGTCATTTATGGCTTGCTAGGACCAGTGGTCCAGTGCCCTTGCCATTTGATTAGTCGTTATGATCAATTCCTTGTCTTACAAGCTGAGTATCAAAATCGTGCGATGGTGAATTTCGACCGTACGACCTTAGCCTGCGTTCCGTATCAAAGGCTAGCGAGCCTACATTTAAGAATTTTACTAACATCGAAAATATTTTATTTTAAAGTTGAATGTGGTAAAAAGTTATATTTTTATTACTTTTAAAAAATATTTTAAATGTCTATAAAAAAATACTTTTATCACGATATATTTGTGTATGTACTTATTTTATAGGAGTTTTATAAATTATTAATATTTTAACGGAGATAGTAAGTCTAGTTATGTTGAAAAATTATTATTATATTTGATAATTTTTATTCAAAATGAGTCCCACCACCTTATGCATTTAAAACTAAGTGCACAATTTCATATATTAATTAACTATTGGACTTCTTACCCTAATATTAAAGGAAAAGTGTCCATCTATTGACATCTAAGTATATGACTCACTTAAGTAGTATATTAATTAAGTTTTGGTTGCAAGGTTTTCATGAAAATTTGTAGAACTATTTCAACATTTAACTTTCAGCAACCCATTTTATAAATTGATTTTTGTTAAGTTGTCAAAGTCTTTATTCTTATATCTCAAGTTCTCAACTATGATGAACTGAGTCGCTCAATGAATTACGGATTGTATATATGCCATGTAATCTCCAAGTTCAACATGTTTTTCTTTAATTTGGAAGAACGCGGAGCCACCATAATTTGTGGGTTTACCTATATGAGAAAATCGATTTTCTCCGTCAAGCTATTCAAACCCAAATTTTAGTTTGATTTTATTTGGGAGCAGTTCGAGCTTGGACATCGTCGTCCTAGCAGCTTTTCATCGGACGACAGGTAGGTTATGGTTTAAAATCCCTAGACTTAGCATATATCAGGTAAAATTGTACTAGCTGGCAACCTTAGGATGGATTATTAGGTTGGTACCACAGACCTTGACCGCTTTATTCATGTCCGCCTACTTGTGTTCCTCCGTTACTTGTAGTACTTGCCGATATATTTTATTTACCCTTGTGATCCTGTGAGGCCTTGTTGACTCTGGAACATAGAAGGTGGGATATTGGGAATGTCCGCGAGTCCCGGGCATAGAATTATCCTTCTAGGCTGGTTATGCTTGCTGAGTAGCTATGGGCCTGTGCAGGATATATATGTTGATTGTGAGCTGCTGGGCAGCTATTGTGTTTGATCATGCCATTTCCATGCATGTAAAGAGGTTTTATCCATGTTTTACGAAGGTTTGGGCTTCGGGCCTACTGGCACTATTTTCTAAACCTTGCATGGCCCCGGGGGCCCGTTTATTATTGAAATGAATTGGAAATGGTTTGATTTAACTTGTGAATATTCTTTGGTAAAATAAGGTAAATTATGATTTATATCACCAATTTTATGATTAACGCTAGACTCGGCAGGGCCGGGGTGCTAGTTGAGTTTTCGTGCTACTTGAGATGATTTTAGCCTCGGTCAGACCGAGCACCTGAGATGACTTTCTACTGTTTAGACCCGGTTATGCCCCGGCACCCTTGCAGGGGTTTTTGAGATATTTTCCTATTACTTTAGTCCTGGACATGGTCTGGGCATACATATTCGAGACTAGGTCTCTATCTTTAAACCGGACTTGCTTCCGAATGACATGTGTTGATACTGAGTTTTAGTATGAGGTCGGAGACCTCCATGGACCTTGCCATCCGGGCCTGGGGCTTCGGGCTGCGTGTGCCGGAGGAAGGGTATACGGCGGAGTAGAGGTATACGGGCAGTGTTCTTCCATGGAACCTACCTGTTGGGAGGAGGTACATACAGAGATACCATTTCACTTGAGATCTTCACGCATCATATCATTCATTGTTTGAGGCTCCACCCTTGTTTGTTGTTTGTTGATTGTACGCTCCGATATTATAGGATACCGGAGGGTTTGTTTTCACTTCTTTGTGTTCCTCGGTTGTATGGGCGGGCGGGGAACTGTAGGTAGACTCTTGCTATTTACTTACAGAATTGTTCCCTGTTACGGTTAAGTATGAAATTGGTTACTACTAGGCTGTTAGTTTATAGATTTGAGATTGATATGATTAGTTGAGTTTGATTCCTATCTCTGAGCATGCCTATCACTACTCTTTCCCTCTTCTTACACTTGAGGTTACCGGTATACCGTCCATTTCGTAAACTTATTATGTATACACTGTTATTGCAAGCACCCCAGGTGCGTTGTTTCTTACTTTCACATGTGCCTATGGTGTATATATTCGGCTTGCTGGCCTCACATGTGGTTCTATTGATTTCCCTCTGGGCTAGTTCCTTTGTACCTTTCGTTGATTTCTGTGACTACTTGCTTCTATTTTGTCTGTTACTAAGCTTTTATCTTATATGTGCCCAGTCGGCCTATGATACCAACTGGGTACCTTATGCTTCGCATTTGGTGCTCACCCTACCCCCTGTATCTTTTGGTGCAGATCCTGGCATGGGCCATCGTCGTTAGATCGCTGGGATTCGTGCTTGGAGATCTGTTGGGGACTACTTCAGACTGAGGGTGAGCTCTTGGCGATCGGAGCTCAGCTTTAGTTTATCTTTTGCTTTATGTACTCTATTACAATTCAGAGACATCTGTATATATTGTTTTGGATCATTTGCACTCCATGTATGTAGTTCTTGCTCTATACTATGATACCAGGTCTTGGGGTTTGGTTAGTTTCCGCATATGTATATATATATTGCTGTTATCTATTATCTTCATCTTGTTCCCTTACTTTTGCTTATTAAATTGTTCTTCCGCTTATTTGTTACATAGTAGCCCATTACTAACTGTCCTAGGCTACGGGGATTGGTTTACCTACCGGGGGGTTGTAGGTGCCATCATGACTGAGAAATCTGGTCGTGACACCCACAAAAAACTTAGGCCAAAAATACAGCCGGACGCACATATCACACAAATTCCATGGACTATAACACATGAAAAAACCAAAAAATCCCTATTTCCCGTTCCGGGCCACATTTGAAATCCAAAAAGCCCACGTTTGCCCCTCTGAACCAACGTGCAGCATTAAATAGGTCGTCACGGACGCCAACAAAAAATTTTGGCCAAAATACCGCCGGACGCACATATCACACAAAATCCATGGACTATAACACATGAAAAAACTGAAAAATCCAATTTCTCATTTCGAGCCACGTTTGAAATCCAAAAAGCCCACGTTTGCCCCTTCTAACCAAAGCGCGCCATTAAATAGGTCGTCACGGACGCCCACAAAAAATTTCGGCCAAAATACCGCCGGACGCACATCTCACACAAAATCCATGAACTACAACAGACGAAAAAATCGAAAAATTCCTATTTCCCGTTCTGGGCCACGTTTGAAATCCAAAAAGCCTACGTTTGCCCCTTTAACCCAATGCGCACCATTAAATAGGTCGTCGCGGACGTCCACGAAAAATTTTGGCCAAAATACCGCCAGACGCACATCTTACACAAAATCCATGGACTATAACACACTAAAAACTAAAAAATCCCTATTTCCCGTTCCGGGCCTAGTTTCAAATCCAAAAAGCGCACGTTTGCCCCTCTGAACCAACGCGTGCCATTAAATAGGTCGTCACGGACGCCCACGAAAAACTTCGGCCAAAAATACTGCCGGACGCACATATCACATAAAATCCATGGACTATAACACACGAAAAACCGAAAAACTCCTATTTCCCATTCCGGGCCACGTTTTAAATCTAAAAAGCCCACGTTTGCCCCTCCAAACCAACGCGCGCCAGTAAATAGGTCGTTACGGACACCAACGAAAAGTTTTTGCCAAAATACCGCCAGACGGACATATCACACAAAATCCATGGACTATAACACACGAAAAAACCAAAAAATCCCTATTTCCCGTTCTGGACCACGTTTGAAATCCAAAAAGCCCACGTTTACCCCTCCGAACAAACGCGCGCCAATAAATAGGTCGTCACGGACGCCCACGACAAATTTCGGCCAAAATACCGCTGGACCCACATCTCACACAAAATCCATGGACTATAACACACGAAAAAACTGAAAAATCCCTATTTACCGTTCCAAGCCACGTTTGAAATCCAAAAGGCCCACGTTTGCTCCACCGAACCAACGCGCGTGTTACGACTCGATTTATCATTCATGATAGCACCTACAATCCCTGGTAGGTGAACCAATCCCCGTAGCCCAGGACAGTTAGTAATGGGCTACTATCTAACAAATAAGGGAACAAGACAAAGAGAATAGATAACATGGATATATATATATACATATGCGCAAACTAAACCAAACCCCAAGACCTGGTACCATTGTATAGATCCAAAACAACATACATGGAGTGCAAACGATCCAAAACAATATATACAGATGTATCTGAATAGTAATAGAGTACATGAAGCAAAAGATAAACTAAAGCTAAGCTCCGATCTCCAAGAGCTCACCCTCAGTCTGAAGTAGTCCCCAACAGATCTCTAAGCACGAATCAAAGCGATCTAACGTCGATGGCCCATGCTAGGATCTGCACCCAAAGACGCAGGGGGGTAGGGTGAGCACCAAATGCGAAGCATAAGGTACCCAGTAGGTATCATAGGCCGACTGGGCACATATAAGATTAAAGCGTAGTAACAGACATAGTAGGAGCAAGCAGTCATAGACATCAACGAAAGGTACACAGGAACTAGCCCAGAGGGAAATCAATAGAACAACATGTGAGGCCAGTAAGCATAATATACACACCATAGGCACAGGTGAAAGTAAGAAATAACGCACCTGGGGTCCATGCAATAACAGTGTATACATGATAAGTTTACGAAATGGATGGTATACCGGTAACATCAAGTGTAAGAAGAGGGAAAGAGTGATGATAGACATGCTCAGGGACATGAATCAAACTCAACTAATCATATCAATCTCAAATCCAGAACTAACAGTCTAGCAGTAACCAATTTCATACTTAACCGTAATAGGGAACAATTCTGTAAGTAAATAGCAAGAGTCTACCTACAGTCCCCCGGCCGCCCATACAACCGAGGAACACAAACAAGTGAAAACAAACCCTCTGGCATCCAATACTACCGGAGCGTACAATCAAAAAACAACAAACAAGGGTGGAGCCTCAAACAATGAATGATATGATGCATGAAGATCTCAGGTGAAATGGTATCCCTGTATGTACCTCCTCCGGTGCCGATCCGGCCCAGCAGGTAGGTTCCATGGAAGGACACTGCCCGTATACCTCTACTTCACCGTATACCCTTCCTCCGGCACACGCAGCCCGCAGCCCTTGGCCCGGATGGCAAGGTCCATGGAGGTCCCTGACCCCATACTAAAACTCAGTATCAAAACATGTCGTCCGGAAGCAAGTCCGGGTTCAAGATAGAGACCCTGTCTCGAATATGCATGCCCAGACCCTGTCCAGGACTAAAGTAGTAGGAAAATATCTCAAAAACCCCTCCAAGGATGCCCGGGCACAACCGGGTCTAAACAGTAGAAAGTCATCTCAGGTGCTCGGTCCGACCGAGGCTAAAAATCATCTCAAGTAGCAAGAAAACTAAACTAGCACCCCGGCCCTGCCGAGTCTAGCGTTAATCGTAAAACTGGTGTTTTAAAATATAATTTTACTTTCTTTTACCCAGGAATATTCACAAGTTAAATCAAACTATCTCCAAATCATTTCCATTAAAAACGGCCCCCGGGGCCATGCAAGGTTAGAAAATAGTGCCAGTAGGCCCGAAGCCAAAACCATAGTAAAACATGGATAAAACATCTTTATATGCATGGAAATGGTATGATCACACACAATAGCTACCCAACAGCTCACAATCAACCTATTGACCCTGCACAGGCCCATAGCTACTCAGCAAGCATAACCATCCTAGAAGGATAATTCTATGACTCGCGGACATTCCCAAAATCCCACCTTCTATGTTCCAGAGTCAACAAGGCCTCACAGGACCACAAGGGTAAATAAAATATATCGAGAAGTACTACAAGCAACGGAGGAACAAAAGTAGGCGGACATGAATAAAGCGGTCGAGGTCTGTGGTACCAACCTAATAAACCAACCCAAGGATGCCCATTAATACAATTTTATCCTATATATGTGGAGTCTAGGGAAAATAAACCATAACCTACCTGTCCTCCGATGACAAGCTCGAACCTCTCCGAAAAGAAGCTCCGAAACAAAATCAAACTTGAACTAGGACTTGAATAACTTGACGTCGATAATTGATTTTATTTCGATGATCAAATATCACACCACCAGTAGAATGTTTCTCTTGCTAAATTAGTCTTCGACTGAATGCGTATAGTAGCTATGTATGTTCAGCTTATACATATATAAAGAAAAGAACGATCACTGGTGCCTATTCAAAATGCCCAAGGATTATCAACAATTGCTCCTAAATAATATCTCACTACATACTGATGTGCCGCCATTCTACGGCACTTTCGACACCTCTAAACTAAGAACAATCGTAAGTTTTCAAGAAACCATCGTCGTTTTTGATGTTTTATGTTATGTTTTCAGGAAAGAGAGACAAACATAGAAACGGAAGGAAATACGAGCAAAACGACGTTCTGGATGAGAGTGACGGTCTGAGTGACGGTCCGTCAAGATGGTGACGGTCCGTCAAGCCCAAACCGTCAAGATGGGGCAGCACCACTGCCTAGTTTTAGGAGATTTTTAGTCTACTTTTGAGCGAAAATTGGAGAGAAAGAAACAGGTTTTCCTCTTCTTGAATTCGTGTTCTTGAATTGTTCTTGGGATCTTGGTTTCTTTTTCTTGGATAATTGAAGCTTGTTTTCATTATAATATAAGAATCTTTTTTATCTTTATTATGAATATGAATCTCTTTTCTTTCCATCAAAGCATGATTAACTAACTTCCCACAACTAGGGTTGTGGGAGCCATGGCTAAAGTAGCGATATAGATTCCGGGTAGCATCGGATTCAATATTTGTGATTGTCACGTTGTTAATCATTCATTCTTCACGTTTTCTAGTGGTTGCAAACATTAGAACATGCCTAGGTTTAATTTTCTTGAGTAAAGAAATTAAAACCGGGAAATTTGGTTAATAACGAGGATTCGAGACTACCAACTCTCGTCTTATGATTAATGCTGTAACTAGATTAATCTACTTGATGTTTAGGATTGAAATATAAAAGCTCACCTTTTTAAGTTCGAGAGAATTGAAAAGGAAATTCATCTATTTGGTTGAGAAACGTTTAGATGATACCATTAATTCAATCACATCGTGACATGCATATAAGAAAGAATCCCGGTTAAGCTTGAATCGACATTGTTACAACGCCATGGTAAACACTTCCCTAGTTCTCTCTCATATTGAGTTCACTCGTACGTTATTATTTGCTTTTGTTCACGTTTTGATCACGCAAACCCCCCCTATTTACCGGAAAATATTGATTACTAGTCATCTACTTCACTAACGACTTAATTCGTACCTTATTCCCTGTGGGATCGACCCCAACCTCTGTTGGGTTCTATATTTGCCGAAGACCGCTTACGCTTCTTAAATTGAGGTGTAGTTTCGACGTTATCAAATTTTGGCGCCGTTGCTGGGGACTACGATTGTTTATTAAGTCCGGTGTGTTTATTTGACTCTTAGTCATATTTCCTGCTTTTATTTTTATTTGTTGTTTTTGTTTTTATAGGGTACATAGTTGTGCATGCCAAGTACCCGAGGCTCGGGTGAACCAATAGTACCCTACGACCCCGAGCTTGCAAGAACGATAAGGCGAAACATGAATAAACAACAACAAGAGGCAGCGAGACTCGCTGCAGCTCAGCAAGCCCAACAACGTGTGAATGCTGGTGGTCTTGAGGTCGACATAGAGTTGAATGATGAGGAGGTCGACTTAGATGGAGTTGGTGCCACGGGCGCTATTGCGTTTCCCCCGCTAGCACCCGGGGCCAAGTTCAACATCACTAGCACGATGATTTAGCTGTTGAATTTGAGAGGAGTGTTCCGGGGTGTTGCTGGTGACGATCCAAACCGGCACCTGATGAATTCTGTGGGTATCTGCAAGTCGTTCGAATTGCCTGGAGTAAGTCAAACAGCGATCAGACTCAGGTTGTTTACGTTGTCTCTGTCTGATGAGGAAGCGTTATGGTTGACAGAGCTGACCCTCGACTCTATCACAACTTGGGGAGAGTTGAAAGGAGCTTTCCTAGAAAGGTTCTTTCCTCCCTCTAGGATGATACAGTTGAGGGATGAGATTAGCAATTTTAGGCAACAACCTCACGAAGCTTTACATGAGACTTGGTTACGGTTCAAGAAGAAGCTGACACAATGCCCAAACCATCAGTTGACCGACAATGTTTTGATGCAGACATTCTACAGGGCACTGAATTCGGCTACCAAGCCGACATTGGATAATGCAGCAGGTGGAGCATTTATGGGTCTCACTTTTGCCGATGCCACAACTACTTTGGACAGGCTCACCAAAACCAACAGGGCCTGGCATACATGGGATTCAGAGGTAGCAGCTAGCACTTATGCAGTTGGTGTGTCAGCAGAGCAGCGAAGGAAAGAGGAAGAACGGCATCATGACATGGCCCATCTAAAAACGCAAATGGACCTGCTGACCAAGCATTTGATGTCAGGGGGTATTGAGAAGGTGAAAGCTGTGGGTTCCCAAGGTAGAGCAGAAGAGTTTGAATCTGATGAGGAGGCGAATTATTTGGGTGGTTTCCAGGCCAACGGCCAAGGAAACCAAGGTCGGAACTATCAGAAGGACAACTACTATGAAAAGGCTGGCTACAGAGATCGTGACCAAGGAAACTGGATGAATAACACTGATAGAGGTGGGTTGTATGTACCACCTGGTAATCGGGATAGAGCTAGCACTGAGACAGGGACGTCTAAATTGGAGAACATGATGGCGAAGATGCTGCTAAAGGTGGAATCTACTGACTCCGCGGTAAAGGAGATGAGGACCGAACTATCAACAATGAGTCAGGTAGTGGATTCACATTCCACCTCGATCAAGCAGTTAGAGAAACAAGTGGGTCAGATCTCAGCGGCTCTAAATCAAAGGAAGATAGGGACCCTGCCGAGTGACACTATTCAAAACCCGAGGAATGACGCGAGCTGTATGGCGATCACTACAAGAAGCGGTAGAACATTACCGGAATCACATCCGGTAATTCAGACTCAGAATGGTGAGATCGCGGATGACAAGGCGGTAAAGGAGGTGACTCAAAGACCCGCGGATGAAAGCAAGGAAGCTGAAAAACTTCCAAATATGATGCCTCGGCCACCGCCTCCATTTCCGCAACGTTTGAAGAAGAAAGTGGAAGATGGAAAGTTCCTGAATTTCATGACCATGCTCAAGCAGAAATCAATAAACATCCCACTGGTAGAAGCACTTGAACAAATGCCCGGATATGCCAAGTTCATGAAGGACTTGATTACCAAGAAGAGGTCAGTAAGCGTGGAACCAGAAGATAACCTCCACCACTGCAGTGCTATTTCCTCAAGATCGTTAGTGGACAAGAAGGAAGATCCAGGTGCTTTTACTATTCCCTGTACTATCGGGAAGCTCAACTTCGGAAAAGCATTATGTGATCTTGGTGCTAGCATCAACTTGATGCCACTAGCAATCTATAAACAATTGGGTTTAGGAGCTCCCAAACCAACGACCATGAGGGTACTAATGGCTGACCGTTCAGTGAAGCGACCGGTGGGAATATTGTCTGATGTGCTGGTAAAAGTTGGTAAGCTTATATTCCTAGCTGACTTTGTGATCTTGGATTGCGAAGTGGACTTTGAAGTCCCCATAATCTTGGGACGACCATTGCTGGCCACTGCGAGAGTATTGGTTGACATGGAGAGAAACAAACTGACATTCAGGTTAAACAATGAATTTGTCAAGTTCGATGTGTGTAAATTGATGAAGCAACCAAGAGACATGAGAGTGGTCGCAGTCATAGATGTGGTTGAAGAAGCCCCTGCGGAGTTGCATATTGTGGAGAAGGGTCCTGTTGAGACCCTAGTTGTTACAAGAATGAGGTTGCGATTGCAAGAAGGGAAACATGTCGAGGAAGGCAGTGAAAACAAATCGAGAAAGAGAAAACACCGCAAGAAAACCAGCGATAAAAGAGCAAAGAAGTTGTTGCGACGAGCTGCGGAGCCGATAAAAGAGAAAGTTCGAGCTCAACGAGATGGGGTAGCTGGTAACGATTCCATAAATTTTGCCTTCTTTGGAGACCCAGGCGGTCTCCAACATCATGCCAGACTCTGAGCCCCATGGACTTCACAGGTATTCCTTTCTCTCACAGTTTTAGTTTTCACATGTATGCATTGGGGACAATGCATGAGTCTAAGTTGAGGGTGTTAGGTTACCTGTGAGTCTTTCACCACTGAGGGTTTTTGTTGCCGTGTTTCTTTTCCCTCCGGTGTGCTATCTAGTAGAACCGGCATGTTTAGGTTGTCGTTTAAATTTTAGTTATTTTTTTAGTGTCTATAGTAAGCATGGCATTTTTGTTGGAAAATATACTAAAAGGAGCCCCCTCTGAAAAAGTTGATTTTGTACTAATGTTTGAAACGATTGACTGCCTGGATCCTTGGATGTCATTGTGTGGTTATGATTGGAATAAGTATGCTTAAGCCGAGTTGTTGTCCTGATAGTTGGTAGTGGTATGGTTTCTTGGTGCCAAGTGTGTCTGAGCTTATTGTTATAAATTCGTACTCTGTGCATGCATCTAGAACTTTCCCGGTCTATTTTGTTAAAGTTTGAAGTTCGTTGCTTGGGAAAGGATCACAGGCCCTTTTTGTGTGCAATCCACTTAGCCTATACGACCGTCCAAATGTAAATAATCCCTTTTGATCCCGGTTTGAGCCATAATTGACCCTGTTCTTTCAATAACCAGTCACCGTTCCTTGTTTAACTTTGAATCACTATTTTGGCCCTGGTCATCCCTTGGACATCGTGCACCTCGACTCAGGCAATCAGCCTAAGTTGAGGGTGGCTACTATAGAGGTAAATGATAAGAAAAATAGGATGAATAAGATTGGTTGTGAATGGAATGAAAATTCCGGGTGTGTGTCTAAGAAAAAGATAAAGAAACGAATAAAAACAAAAAAAAAGGAGATGAAAAAGAATGAAAAAGAAATAAAAAGAAGTGTCAAAATAAAGAGGCCGCACCTGTAGCTAGAAAGAAGGGAATAAGGAGGTGAATAAGGATGGGCAAAGTAAAGTTATGTGGAAATAATAGGTCGGTGAATCCAAGGAGGGTTTAGTCACTATTCCCCAAACGTATCCTACCTGCACCCGAAGCCGCATTACAAGCCAAAACAAGTCCTGTAGTGATCCTGAATGGCTTTCTGAAGAACTTAAATAGAATAGTAAGGACAAGACTATGGCATCGCATGTGCATTGTTTGAAATCGTTTGTGAGTGTGAGCGTCTTACCTAGTCCTAAATCTTGTGTGTGGGACTTCTTTGCGGTGAGGGCACCAAGATGTCTGTATTGTCTATTGACTGATAGGATAGCTGTGCGTGTGTATGCATAATATTCTATCATATCGGAATGACATGTTTGGATCCTTGCAAGTTAACGTTTCATACATTTGTGTTCTACTAGGGTGGCTTGATTTAAGAATTAATGAACTATTGAATGACATGAGCTGCTAGAGACACGAGTTTGTTTTCTTAGTTGAGTCGTATTATTGTTTTTGTGTCATGTTGCTTGAGGACAAGCGAATGTTTTAAGTTGAGGGTGTTGATGTGCCGCCATTCTACGGCACTTTCAACGCCTCTAAACTAAGAACAATCGTATGTTTTCAAGCAACCGTCGTCGTTTTTGATGTTTTATGTTATGTTTTCAGGAAAGAGAGACAAACATAGAAACGGAAGGAAATACGAGCAAAACGACGTTCTAGATAAGAGTGACGGTCTGAGTGACGGTCCGTCAAGCTGGTGACGGTCCGTCAAGCCCAAACCTTCAAGATGGGGCAGCACCACTGCCTAGTGGTGACGGCCACCGTGATGGTCTGTCAAGGCAGTGACGGTCCGTCACACCAAACCGTCAAGTTGAGGCAGAACGCGCGACGCGAATTCCGAACGTTTTTGGGTTTATTTCCTGGACTCCTATAAATACCCTATGTTAGGTTTATTTGTTGTTCACCCAATAGTTTTAGGAGATATTTAGTCTACCTTTGAGCGAAAATTGGAAAGCAAGAAACACGTTTTCCTCTTCTTGAATTCGTGTTCTTGAATTGTTCTTGGGATCTTGGTTTCTTGTTCTTGTATAATTGAAGCTTGTTTTCATTATATTGTAAGAATCTCTTTTCTCTTTATTATGAATATGAATCTCTTTTCTTTCCATCAAAGCATGATTAACTAACTTCCCACAACTAGGGTTGTGGGAGCCATGGCTAAAGTAGCGATATAGATTCCGGGTAGCGTCGGGTTTAATATTTGTGATTGTCACGTTGTTTATCATTCATTCTTTACGTTTTCTAGTGGTTGCAAACATTAGAACATGCCTAGGTTTAATTTGCTTGAGTAAAGGAATTAAAACCGGGAAATTTGGTTAATAACGAGGATTCGATACTACCAACTCTCGTCTTATGATTAATGCTGTAACTAGATTAATCTACTTGATGTTTAGGATTGAAATATAAAAGCTTACCTTTTCAAGTTCGAGAGAATTGAAAAGGAAATTCGTCTATTTGGTTGAGAAACGTTTCGATGATACCATTAATTCAATCACATCGTGACATGCATATAAGAAAGAATCCCGGTTAAGCTTGAATCGACATTGTTACAATGCCATGGTGAACACTTCCCTAGTTCTCTCTCATATTGAGTTCACTCGTACGTTATTATTTGCTTTTGTTCATGTTTTGATCACGCAAACCCCCCCTATTTAACGGAAAATATTGATTACTAGTCATCTACTTCACTAACGACTTAATTCGCACCTTATTCCCTGTGGGATCGACCCCAACCTCTGTTAGGTTCTATATTTGCCGACGACCGCTTACGCTTCTTAAATTGAGGTGTAGTTTGGGCGTTATCACATACCTACATAATACATATTATATTTATCTATATTAGTACAGCAACAATGATTCAAGGACTAGGTTAGTTGTCCTCACCTATGCTTCACACATGGTCACATAGTTGCTGCCACATTTAGCTAATCCCACGTGGAAGTGTGGGGTTAGCACACTATAATTGATTCTATCCTATTACGTATATATTTGGGTATTGCATAAGTTCGTGGTAAAATAAATATAACTTTTTAAATATACCATAACTAATAGAAAATCATTTCCAATAAAACTTACTATATTATAATAATAATTTCCAACATAACTAAATTTACTATCTCCGTTAAAATATTACAATGTACAAAAACCTAATAAAATAAATACATATACCATTATATCGTAACAAAAATATTTTCCATAAACCTTTAAAATATTTTAAAAAGGTAATAGTAATATAAATTTTTACCAAATTCAACTTTCAAATAAAATATTTTCAAATACACGCGATGTTAATAAATTCTCAAACTTAGGCTCGCAATTCACCATCGCACGATTTTGATACTCAAGAACTCTCTTGGAACACTCCCTTATATTTTCTCACTGTTTCAGAACTAAAATGGCGTTTTAAAACGTGAAGTTGAGGCTTTAAATCGATTTTGACCCGACCCGGTTCGCGACCCGATTCGCAACCCGGTTGCTGCCAGACAGTCCGCGGTAAAAAACAGTCATAACTTTTTACTCCGAGATTAGTTGGACGTGAGGTTTTGTGTGTTGGAAACTTGACTTGTAGACCTTCTATTTGGTATTTTGGGGGACTTCTAACTCTTTATATATTGGGAGAAAAGCTCTGAGACATTCGACCCAAAGTTCAGAAAATTTATTAAAGAAACTTACGATAACTTTTGCCGACTTACTTGTCTTCAAAACTTATCATACGACCAAACAAATGGACCCGGCACCGAACAACCGGTCCCGACAAGCCTTAAATGACTTGGGGCCGCTACAATCAAGCTCTAACGGCACAAGGAAAACGTATACGTGGAAATGACCGTAAGGGTCATTACATCATCCACTACTAAAAAGGACTTTTGTCCTCGAAAGTCAAGGTCAAGGGGGTACCTGAAGGCTCAAACAGTTGTGGATATTGGGCCCGCATATCTCTCTCGGTCTCCCAGGTAGCCTCCTCGACTGGACGGTGCCTCCACTGAACCTTAACAACCGGGATCTCTCGAGACCTCAATCTCCTAAAATCTCTGGCCAAAATAGCTGCCGGCTCCTCAACAAAGGCCAAACCCTCACCCAACTGAACTAAATCCCACTGTAACACATGAGACTCATCTGGGACATACCGACGCAACATTGAAACATGAAATACAGGATGTGTAGATGAAAACATCGGAGGCAAGGCTAGCTGATAGGCAACGCTACCAACCATCTGAAGAATCTCAAACGGCCCAATGTACCTGGGGCTAAGCTTGCCCCACCTACCAAATCTCATCACGCCCTTCATGGGCGATACACGAAGAAACACCAAGTCATCAACACTAAACTCCAAGGCACGAAGCCTACGATCATCATAACTCTTCTGCCTGCTCTGAGCTGCCCGAAGTCTGTCCTGAATCGCTCGAGCTTGATCTAAGGAATCACGAAGCAAATCTGTGCTATGTGGCCTAGAACTAAAACCATAAAACCAACCTAGCGGTGACCTGCAACGCCTACCATACAAAGCCTTAACAGGTGCCATGCCGATACTCAAATGGAAGCTGTTATTATAAGCAAACTCTGCCAAGGGAACAAACTGATCCCAAGAACCTCCAAAGTCAAGAACACAGGCCCGAAGCATGTCCTCCAGAATCTGAATGGTTCTCTCGGACTGGCCATCTGTCTGAGGGTGGAAAGCGGTAACGTGCCTTGAATGCTGTCTTAGGGATGTCCTCCGCCCTAATCCTCAACTGATGGTAGCCAGACCTCAAATCAATCTTTGAAAACACGACTGAACCCTGAAGTTGGTCAAACAAATCATCAATCCTCAGCATCGGATACCTATTCTTCACTGTCACCCTATTCAGTTGCGGATAATCAATACACATGTGCATCGACCCATCCTTCTTCTTCACAAAGAGAACAGGAGCACCCCACAGTGACACACTAGGTCTAATAAACCCCTTAGCTAACAGATCCTGGAGCTGCTCCTTAAGCTCCCTCAACTCAGCAGGAGCCATACAGTAAGGAGAAATAGAAATGGGCCTGGTGCCCGGCTCTAGCTTAAGAGCGAAATCAATATCTCTCTCAGGTGGAAGGCCTGGCAGGTCGGTAGGAAACACATTGAGGAAGTCTCTAACAACAGGAATAGACTCAGGAGAAGTAGGCTCAGTACTAACATCTCGGACATATTCTAGATAAGCTAAACACCCACGGGAAATCAACTTCCTAGCTCGAAGGCCAGAGATGATCCCAGATGGTGCATGGCTAACAGAACCCTGCCACACAACCAGGGATACACCGGGCACAACTATGGTAATAGTCTTGGCATAACAATCCAAACCACACGGTGAGGGGATAACAAGTCCATGCCCAGTATCACATCAAAATCTAGCATATCAAGAATCATAAAATCACCCCAAATCTCTTAATTACCAATAGATAGGATACAAGATCTCACAATCCGATCCACTACTAAAGAATCTCCTACTGGGGTCGAAACAGAAATAGGAACAAATAATGGCTCACTAGCCAACCCCAAACAAGGCACAAAGTAGGCAGATACATATGAACAAGTGGATCCAGGATCAAATAAAGCCATAGCAGACTGATGGCACACAGAAATCGTACCTATAATCACAGCATCTGAGGCCTCTGCCTCTGGTCTCCTAGGGACCGCGTAAAACTGACGACGACCTCCACCTGCCCGACTGCCATCCCTACCACCTGCTTTGCCGTGTGGAGAACCACCTCTCCCCTGAAGACCACCCCCTTTATCCGGAGGCTGAACTGCTCGTAAAGGCTCGGCCAGCTGAATTGTACCCTGCTGAGGGCAATCTCTTGCAAAATGACCAATCGCACCACAAGTAAAACAAGCCCCTAATGGCCTACTCAGTCGAGACGAACCAGCAGATCCCGTATGACCACCATGACCTAATGCCCCAGAAACTGTACCTCTCGAAGACTGGCCTCTATAGCCCTGATGGCTGCTCTGACCCTGCTCGAACTGGGTACTACCGAAAGTCTGAAGGGAATCCTGAACTGGTCGGATGGACTGACCCTGGTGCTGCTGTGGCTGATAACTCCGGCTCCACTAGCCAGGACCTTTACCACCATATCTGGAACCACTGTAGACACCCTGATGTCGAGGCCTCTTATCTCTGGACCCCTGATCATGTCGCTGTAAGTCCTCCACAGTGCGGGCATAGTCTACGATGGCCTGAAATGACCGACCACTGGCGACCAATATCTCAGCTGGCTGCCTGATCTCTGGCCTCAAACCCCATACAAATCTGCGAATCCTATCTACCTCGGTAGGAATGATCATAGCTCCGAACGGTGCTAGCTGATGAAAATAAGTCTAATACTCTGAGACAGTCGTAGATCCCTGCATAAAGTGAGTAAACTGCTCCCTGCGATGCTCACAATCACTCGGAGGTAGGAACTTGGCCATAAAGGCCTCATAAAACTCAGACCAGGTCAAAGGAGGTGACGACGGTGGTCTACAAGCAACCTGGGCCCTCCACCATAACTTCGCTGGGCCCTCCAACTGATAGGTAGTATAACCAACCCCGTGAGTCTCCAACAAACCCAAATGATGCAACATCTCCTCACAGGTAGTAATAAAGTCATGTGGATCCTGTCCAGAAGTACCAGTAAACCTCGGAGGTGCTAACCTCAAAAACCTACCCAATGCCTTCTGCTCTGACTCTGTCCTGGCTGGGCGAGGAGCAAGAGGCTATGCAATGGATGGAACCGGAATGACCTCCTCACAAGAAGCCATAGTAGCAGGCTATGCTCCTGAGCTCTGTGCACCCAGGGCTGCCCCCTGAGCGGATATCTGCGCTACCTCAGAAGGCCTCTCTCCAATCACACCCAAAAGCCGTAATAGTAATCCCCGAATATCTGGAGACTGAGCTGTGGCTGGAGCTGGCACAGAAGTGGGCACTGGAGCTGGTACTGGAGCTGGCGCTGGAGCTGGCATTGGAGCTGGTGGTACCTGGGCTGCCCCCTGATCCATATGCTGCTCGGGCTCTATCTCAACTCTAGCAGCTCTAGCAGGTGCCACTGCTCGAGGGCGTCCTCGACCCTTAGCTGGAGTGGGAGGCTCATCTCCACGTGATGCCGATGATCTCGTACGAACCATCTGCAGAAGAATGAATTAGAACAAATGAGATTTCCAGAAACTTCAAGGGTTCTACGCACGACACAGAAGAAAGAAAAGAGTCAAATTTCCTAAAATGTCACTGTAGCCTCCTAAAGATTGAGTACGGACGTCTCCGCCCCGATCCGCAGGACTCTACTAGACATTGGCTCCTATACCGATGACACTGATGAACCTAGAGCTCTGATACCAAGTTTTCACGACCCGATTTCTCAGTCATGATGGCACCTATAACCCCCGGTAGGTGAACCAATCCCCGTAGCCCAGGACAGTTAGTAATGGGCTACTATCTAACAAATAAGGGAACAAGACAAAGAGAATAGATAACAGGGATATATATATATACATATGCGGAAACTAAACCAAACCCCAAGACCTGGTACCATAGTATAGATCCAAAACCACATACATGAAGTGAAAACAATCCAAAACAATATATACAGATGTCTCTGAATAGTAATAGCGTACATGAAGCAAAAGATAAACTAAAGCTAAGCTCCGATCGCCAAGAGCTCACCCTCAGTTTGAAGTCGTCCCCAACAGATCTCAAAGCATGAATCACACTGATCTAATGGTGATGGCCCATGCTAGGATCTGCACCCAAAGATGCAGGAGGTAGGGTGAGCACCAAATGTGAAGCATAAGGTACCCAGTAGGTATCATAGGCCGACTGGGCACATATAAGATAAAATCATAGTAACAGATAGAATAGGAGCAAGCAGTCACAGACATCAACGAACGGTACACAGGAACTAGCCCAGAGGGAAATCAATAGAACCACATGTGAGGCCAGTAAGCAGAATATACACACCATAGGCACAGGTGGAATTAAGAAGTAACGCACCTGGGGTCCTTGCATTAACAATGTATACATAATAAGTTTACGAAATGGACGGTATACCGGTAATCTCAAGTATAAGAAGAGGGAAAGAGTAATGATAGGTATGCTCAGAGACATGAATCAAACTCAACTAATCATATCAATCTCAAGTCCAGAAACTAACAGTCTAGCAGTAACCAATTTCATACTTAACCGTAACAGGGAACAATTCTGTAAGTAAATAGCAAGAGTCTACCTACAGTGCCCCGGCCACCCATACAACCGAGGAACACAAATAAGTGAAAACAAACCCTCTGGCATCCTATACTACCGGAGTGTACAATCAACAAACAACAAACAAGGGTTGAGCCTCAAACAATGAATGATATGATGCATGAAGGTCTCAAGTGAAATGGTATCCCTGTATGTACCTCATCCGATGTCGATCCAGCCCAGCAAGTAGGTTCCATGGAAGGACACTGCTCGTATACCTCTACTCCACCGTATACCCTTCCTCCGGCACACGCAGCCCGCAGCCCCTGGCTCGGATGGCAAGGTCCATGGAGGACCGGATGGCAAGGTCAGTATCAAAACATGTCGTCCGAAAGCAAGTCCAGGTTCAAGATAGAGACCCAGTCTCGAATATGCATGCCCAAACCCTGTCCAGGACTAAAGTAGTAGGAAAATATCTCAAAAACACCTCCAAGGGTGCCCGGGCATAACCGGGTCTAAACAGTAGAAAGTCATCTCAGGTGCTCGGTTCGACCGAGGCTAAAAATCATCTCAAGTAGCAAGAAAACTCAACTAGCACCCCGGCCCTGCCGAGTCTAGCGTTAATCGTAAAATTGGTGTTTTAAAACATAATTTTACTTTCTTTTACCCAGGAATATTCAAAAGTTAAATCAAACCATCTCCAAATCATTTCCATTAAAAACGGGCCCCCGGGGCCATGCAAGGTTAGAAAATAGTGCCAGTAGGCCCGAAACCAAAACCATAGTAAAACATGGATAAAACCTCTTTATATGCATTGAAATGGTATGGTCACACATAATAGCTGCCCAGCATCTCACAATCAACCTATCGACCCTGCACAGGCCCACAGCTACTCAGCAAGCATAACCAGCCTAGAAGGATAATTCTATGCCCGAAACTCGCAGACATTCCCAAAATCCCACCTTCTATGTTCCAGAGTCAACAAGGCCTCACAGGGCCACAAGGGTAAATAAAATATATCGGCAAGTACTACAAGCAACGGAGGAACAAAAGTAGGCGGAAATGAATAAAGCGGTCGAGGTCTGTGGTACCAACCTAATAAACCAACCCAAGGATGCCCATTAATACAATTTTATCCTATATATTCGGAGTCTAGGGAAAATAAACCGTAACCTACCTATCGTCCGATGACAAGCTCGAACCTCTCGAAAAGAAGCTCTGAAACGAAATCAAACTTGAACTCGGGCTTGAATAACTTGACGTCGATAATTGATTTTCTTTCGGTGATCAAATATCACACCACCAGTAGAATGTTTCTCCTGCTAAATTAGTCTTCGACTGAAGTCGTATAGTAGCTATGTAAGTTCAGCTTATACATATATAAAGAAAAGAAAGATCACTGGTGCCTATTCAAAATGCCCAAGGATTATCAACAATTACTCCTAAATAATATCTCACTACATACCTACATAATACATATTATATATATCTATATTAGTACAACAACAATGATTCAAGGACTAGGTTAATTGTCCTCACCCATGCTTCACACGTGGTCACATAGTTGCTGCCACATTTAGCTAATCCCACGTGGAAGTGTGGGGTTAGCACACTATAATTGATTCTATCCTATTACGTATATATTTGGGTATTGCATAAGTTCGTGGTAAAATAAATATAACTTTTTAAATATACCATAACTAATAGAAAATCATTTCCAATAAAACTTACTATATTATAATAATAATTTCCAACATAACTAAATTTACTATCTCCGTTAAAATATTACAATGTACAAAAACCTTATAAAATAAATACATATACCATTATATCGTAACAAAAAAAATTTCCATAAACCTTTTAAATATTTTAAAAAGGTAATAGTAATATAACTTTTTACCAAATTCAAATTTCAAATAAAATATTTTCAAATACACGCGATGTTAATAAATTCTCAAACTTAGGCTCGCAATTCACCATCGCACGATTTTGATACACAAGAACTTTCTTGGAACCCTCCCTTATGTTTTCTGACTGTTTTAGAACTGAAATGGCATTGCAAAATGTGAAGTCGAGGCTTTAAATCGATTTTGACCCGACCCGGTTCGCAACCCGGTTGCTGCCAGACAGTCCGCGGTAAAACAGTCATAAGTTTTTACTCCGAGATCAGTTGGACGTGAGGTTTTGTGCGTTAGAAACTAAACTCGTAGACCTTCGATTTGGTATTGTGGGGGACTTCTAACTCTTTATATATTGGGAGAAAAGCTCTGAGACATTTGACCCAAGTTCAGAAAATTTATTAAAGAAACTTACGATAACTTTTGCCGACTTACTTGTCTTCAAAACTTATCATACGCCAAACAAATGGACCCGGCACCAAACTACCGGTCCCGACAAGACTTAAATGACTTGGGGCCGCTACAATCAAGCTCTAACGGCACAAGGAAAACATATACGTGAAAATGACCGGAAGGGTCATTACAGCGCGCCATTAAATAGGTCGTCAAGGATGCCCACGAAAATTTTTGGCCAAAATACCTCCGGATGCACATCTCACACAAAATCCATGGGCTATAACACACGAAAAAACCGAAAAATCCCTATTTCCCATTCCGGGCAACGTTTGAAATCCAAAAAGCCCACGTTTTCCCCTCCAAACCAACGCGCGCCATTAAATAGGTCGTCATGGTGTAATGACTCTTCCGGTCATTTCCACGTATACATTTTCCTTGTACTGATAGAGCTTTCCTGTAGCGGCCCCAAGTCATTTATGACTTGCTGGGACCGGTGGTTCGGTGCCCTGGCCATTCGATTAGTCGTTATGATCAATTCCCTGTCTTAGAAGCTGAGTATCAAATCTGTGTGATGGTGAATTGCGACCGTACGACCTTAACTTTCGTTCCGTATCAAAGGCTTGCGAGCCTAAAGTTAAGAATTTTATTAACATCGCGCGTATTTGAAAATATGTTATTTTAAAGTTGAATGTGGTAAAAAATTATATTTTTATTACTTTTTTAAAATATTTTAAATTTCTATGAAAATACTTTTGTTATAATATATTTGTGTATGTATTTATTTTATAAGATTTTTATACATTATAATATTTTAACGGAGATAGTAAATTTAGTTATTTTGAAAATTATTATTATAATATAATAGGTTTTACTTGAAATGATTTTCTATTAATTATGGTGTATTCAAAAAATTATATATATTTTACCACGAGCTTATACAATGCCCGAGTATATACATAACGAGATAAAAATATTTTCTTACTACTGCCACCTCCACTCCACGTGGAGGTGGAGGGAGTGGCCAACAATCCACTAACTACAGTGGTGTCATTTCAAATTATGACATACCTATCTAATTTATATTTCTGTATATATTGTAAAGGATATTAAGAAGTGCAGATAGCACTAAAGGGATATTCTCCAAATTCATTTCAAGTAAAAGAGTTGTTAAATTGTTTGTGAAGTCAAATGATTTTTCTTTCTCAACTATCATCTCTTTAATCATTTTTCAAGTATTTTAAATTTAAGTTATTTAGTGTATGTGTGTAATGACCCTTCCGGTCATTTCCACGTATAAGTTTGAAGTCAAGCAAATCGACAAAAGTTATCGTAAGTTCGTTAAGAAATTTTCTGAACTTTGGGTCAAATGTCTCAGGGCTTTTCTCTCAATATATAAAGAGTTAGAAGTCCCCCGAAATACCAAATCGAAGGTCTACGAGTCTAGTTTCCAACGCACAAAACCTCACGTCCAACTGACCTCAGAGTAAAAAGTTATGACTGTTTTACCGTGGACTATCTGGCAGAAAACGGGTTGCGAACCGGGTCGCGAACCGGGTCGGGTTAAACTCGATTTAAGCCTCGACTTCACGTTTTAAAACGTCATTTCAGTCCCAAAACAGTTATAAAAAATAAGGGAGGATCCCGAGAGAATTCTTGAGTATCGAAATCGTGCGTATTTGAAAATATTTTATTTAAAAGTCGAAGGTGGTAGGAAGTTATATTATATTATTATTACCTTTGAAAAAAATTTTAACGGAGATAGTAAATTTAGTTATGTTAAAATTTACTATTATAATATAGTAGGTTTTATTCGAAATAATTTTCTATGAATTATGGTATATTTAAAATATTATATTTATTTTACCACGAGTTTATGCAATAACCGAGTATATGTATAACGGGATAAAATACTTTAGGGTGGACACCAAACTCCACGTGGAGTGGTGGGAAGTGCACACCATGGTGCATAACGCCACCAGGCGTTCCACTAATGTTCCAAATGTTTAAATTCTGCCTATGTATTGTTCCTCTAGTTAGGATTAAGTTAAATATATGTTGCTGCCTAACTTATTCTACTTCACATTTGGTAATTAAGGATTGAACATGGTCACATGAAGCATTTACATACTTCTGTGTCTTGAAGAGATTAAGTGAGGAGTTCGTATGAACAAAATTATTGACGCAATATTCGGTCATCGAAAGAAAATCAATTATCTACGTCAAGTTATTCCATCCCAAATTCGATTCTGATTTAGTTTTGGATTTTCTTGGAGTGGTTCGAGCTTGGACATCTTTGTTCTAGCAGCTTGTCTTCGGACGACAGGTAGGTTACGGTTAATTTTCCCTAGACTCCGCATATATAGAATAAAATTGTATTAACGGGCATCCTTGGTTTGGTTTATTAGGTTGGTACCACAGACCTCGACCGCTTTATTCATGTCCGCCTACTTTTGTTCCTCCGTTGCTTGTAGTGTTTGCCGATATATTTTATTTACCCTTGTGGTCCTGTGAGGCCTTGTTGACTCTGGAACATAGAAGGTGGGATTTGGGAATGTCCGCGAGTCCCGGGCATAGAATTATCCTTCTAGGCTGGTTATGCTTGCTGAGTAGCTGTGGGCCTGTGCAGGGTCGATAGGTTGATTGTGAGCTGCGGGGCAGCTATTGTGTGTGATCATACCATTTCCATGCATAGAAAGAGGTTTTATCCATGTTTTACTGTGGTTTTGGCTTCGGGCCTACTGGCACTGTTTTCTAAACCTTATATGGCCCGGGGGGGCCGTTTTTGATGGAAATGATTTGGAAATGGTTGATTTGACTTGTGAGTATTCTTGGGTAAAAGAAAATAAAATTATGTTTTAAAACACCAGTTTTACTACTACACTAGACTCGGCAGGGCCGGAGTGCTAGTTGAGTTTTCTTGCTACTTGAGATGATTTTTAGCCTCGGTCGGACCGAGCACCTGAGATGACTTTTTACAGTTTAGACCCGGTTACGCCCGGGCACCCTTGGATGAGTTTTTGAGACATTTTCCTACAACTTTAGTCCTGGACAGGGTCTGGGCATTGCATATTCGAGACTGGGTCTCTCTCCTGATACCGGACTTGCTTCCGGGCGACATGATCTGATACTGAGTTTTAGTATGGGGTCTGGGACCTCCATGGACCTTGCCATCTGGGCCAGGGGCTACGGGCTGCATGTGCCAGAGGAGGGGTATACGGTAGAGTAGAGGTATACGGGCAGTGTCCTTCCATGGAACCTACCTGCTGGGCCGGATCGGCGCCGGAGGAGGTACATACAGAGATACCATGGCACTTGAGATCTTCATGCATCATATCATTCATGGTTCGAGGTTCCACCCTTGTTTGTTGTTTGCTTATTGTACGCTCCGGTAGTATGGGATGCTGGAGGGTTTGTTTTCACTTGTTTGTGTTCCTCGATTGTATGGGCGGCCGAGGGACTGTAGGTAGACTCTTTCTATTTACTTGTAGAATTATTCCCTATTATGGATAAGTATGAGATTGGTTACTGCTAGACTGTTAGTTTCTGGATTTGAGATTGGTATGACTAGTTGAGTTTGATTCATGTCTCTGACCATGCCTATTATTACTCTTTCTCTCTTCTTCTTACACTTGAGCTTACCGGTATACCGTCCATTTCGTAAACTTATTTTGTATACACTGTTGTTGCAAGGACCCCAGGTGCGTTATTGCTTACTTTCACCTGTGCCTATGGTGTGTATATTCTGCTTACTAGCCTCATATGTGGTTCTGTTGATTTCCCTCTGGGCTAGTTCCTGTGTATCTTTCATTGATTTCTGTGACTACTTGCTTCTATTCTGTCTATTACTGCGCTTTTATCTTATATGTGCCCAGTCGGCCTATGATACCTACTCGGTACCTTATGCTTCGCATTTGGTGCTCACCCCTACCCCCTGCATCTTTGGGTGCAGATCCTAGCGTGGGCCATCGTCGTTAGATCATTGTGATTCGTGCTTGGAGATCTTTCGGGGACTACTTCAGGCTGAGGGTGAGCTCTTGGCGATCGGAGCTTAGCTTTAGTTTATCTTTTGCTTTATGTACTCTATTACCATTCAGAGACATCTGTATATATTCTTTTGGATAGTTTTCACTCCATGTGTGTAGTTTGGCTCTGTACTATGATACCAGGTCTTGGGGTTTGGTTTAGTTTTCGCATATGTATATTTTTATATCCCTGTTATCTATTTTACTTGTCTTGTTCCCTTATTTTCTAGATAGTAGCCCATTACTAACTGTTCTGGGCTATGGGGATTGGTTCACCTACCGGCGGTTGTAGGTGCCATCATGACCGAGAAATTGAGTCGTGACAACTTGGTATCAGAGCTTTAGGTTCACCGGTGTCATCGGCATAGGAGCCAATGTCTAGTAGAGTCCTGCGGATCGGGGCGGAGATGTCCGTACTCAATCTTTGGGAGGGTACAGTGGCATTTCAGGAAATTCGACTCTTTCATTGCTTCTGTGTCGTGCGTACTACCCTTGAAGTTTCTGGAGATCTCATTTACTCTACTTCATTCTTCCACAGATGGTTCGTACGAGATCATCGGCAGCACGCGAGGATGAGCCTCCCACTCCAGCTAAGGGTTGAGGATGCCCTCGATCAGTGGCACCTGCTAGAGCTACTAGGGTGGAGATAGAGCCCGAGCAGCATGTGGTTCAGGGGGCAGCCCAGGTACCACCAGCTCCAACGCCAGCTCCAGCGCCAGCTCCAACGCCAGCTCCAGTACCTGCTCCAGTGCCCACTTCTGTGCCAGCTTCAGCCGCAGCTCAGTCTCCAGATATTCGGGGATTACTATTACAGCTTTTGGGTGTGATTGGAGAGCGGCCTTCCGAGGTAGCGCAGACATCCGCTCAAGGGGCAGCCCTGGGTGCACAGAGCTCAGGAGCGCAGCCTGCTACTATGGCTCCCCGTGCAGAGGTTATTCCGGTTCCATCTGTTGCACAGCCTCTTGCTCCTCGCCCAGCTATGACAGGGTCAGAGCAGAAGGCGTTGGGTAGGTTTTTGAGGTTAGCACCTCCGAGGTTTGCGGGTACTTCTGGACAGGATCCACATGACTTTATTACTACCTGTGAGGAGATGTTGCATCATCTGGGTTTGTTAGAGACTCATGGGGTTGGTTATACTACCTATCAGTGGGAGGGCCCAGCGAAGTTATGGTGGAGGGCCCAGGTTGCTTGTAGATCACCATCGTCACCTCCTTTGACCTGGTCTGAGTGTTATGAGGCCTTTATGGCCAAGTTCCTACCCCAGAGTGATCGGGAGCGTCGCAGGGAGCAGTTTACTCACCTTGTACAAGGGTCTACGACTATCTCGGAGTATGA